>CM034357.1:11107798-11134794 GCA_019925275.1 Mytilus edulis
AGGATTCAAAAAAGGTTTCAATTTTTTCCTAATAAACGGGTAAAAATTTTTTCCAAATTTTTTTTTCCAACCTGTAATACATACCTTTAATATTTTTCTAACAATATTATCTAAAATACCCCAAATTTTGTCTTCCCACTGACTAAATAATGAACCAATTAAAAACTTCAGCTGGTTTCTGAAAAAAAAAATATACTAGAATTATCTCCCTTGTCATATACATCGAGGCTGAAATGTGTACTGTAAACCAATTTTATTTTCGCGGATACTTAAATTCGCCTTATTTTTCAAAGTCGCGAAAATAAGTTGGTTTACAGTATATCTAACCATTAATTTAATGATTGACACAAATGGGATTTTTTTTCCTTATTTCAAATTTAGTATTTTCTGTTTAGCAACAGTATTTATTTTAACATAACTGAAATAAAGGAAAAATATTTTGTTCATTGTTGAAGGTCATACTATATAATAATAAGGAGATGTGGTATGATTTACCACAGAGACCTCTATCCACAAGAGACCAAAGGTCAAGGATGTAAACAAATAAAAGGCACATAATGTTTTTTTTATTGTTGAAGGCTGTACAATTTCCTATAATCACTTACATCCACTTCATTTGAACTCTGGTAGATAGTCATCGCATTGACAATCACACCACATCTCCTTATTTTTTTACTGTGTGGCCTTCAACAATGAACAAAACCCATACCATAAAGTAAGCTGTAAAATACCTTAGTTTTATCTTTAAACAAAACATTTCCACAATATAATTAGTTAAATTCTTTAAATTACTGCCAAAGAATGCAGACTTATTAAAAAGAACCAGGTATATAATTACTGGCATGCCTTTGACTTAAATATTTGAATCAGTGACAAGATAAAGCCTTGACAGACAACTTATTTTTACATTTTTAACCTACATCTTTCATTGCAGAAGATTATAGAAAATTATTCAGTCTATTAATAAATATGTTTTTGAAAGTTTAAAGTCATTAGATTTGTAAACAGATTTTTCCGTTGATGTCATAGAAAAATAAGATAGAAGGTACAGAATGGATGACAAAAAATCCTAATTCAATAAAAAAACTGACACTACATTTGCAAAACACAAAAATAAAACAGCTAAAAGACAAACAAAAGTATATGTACCACTACATATATAAAGTAAAGTCTAAGCATGGGAATGTGACTATAATAAGACAGTGACCTTTAGTTGTTTAAAATTTCTGTGTCATTTTTGGTTTCTTTTGGAGAGTTGTCTCATTGGCAATCATACCACATCTTCTTTTTTTTAAAATTTAAATGTTGAAGAAACAAGAATGTGTCCCCAGTTCACGGATGCCCCATCCGCACTATCATTTTCTATGTTCAGTTGACTGTGAAAATGGGGAGAAATCTCTAATTTGGCATTAAAATTTGAAAGATCATATCATAGGGAACATATGTGTACTAAGTTTCAAATTGATTGGACTTCAACTTCATCAAAAACTACCTTGACCAAAAACTTTATACTGAAGCGGGACAGACGGACAAACGGTTGAACGAATGAATGGACGAACAACAAACAGAAGAACGGACGGGTGGGCAAATGAAAGAAAGATCAGACCAGAAAAACATAATTCCCATAAATGGGACATAAAAATAATAGTATGTAACAATTACTTCTAGAAAAGACGACTTACCAAAACATCTGTCCCCAGCCGTAGCGGACTAGGTTTAGAACCTAAATAGACAGTCATTGTCACTCTCTTCCCTTCCCGATCCTGACTTTCTGATAATAACATTTCTGGAATGGAATGATGAAATAATAATACACCTTAACTGGTGAAAGTGACTTTCTTTTGTGCAGAAGACTCTTTAGATCAGTATTACTTGACATTCTAATAATCAGATATACAGGTACTTGTTTTTATTGTTTGTTCGGTGGTTTTTGCCACTTTCAGCATTTTTTGGTACATCAAACATCAAGCATGAAAAATAAAGATGTTTTTTTTTTTACTTTTTTAAACAAAATAAAAGCACAGCAAATAGTGAGAAAGAGATATCTGATGGATAAAAATACAAGTTGATGGATGTACGAATGGAGGGACAATGTGAATGCAATCAGGTCCACTTTCCTAAGTTGGGGTATACCAAGACTATTTTGATGCTCTATGTGTCTTATGAATCACTATATTTGTCTGCAAACTTACTATAGCCATTCAGATCAGTTATAAACATACCTAAACTGGGTTGTTCTTGAAAAAAAAATGCCAAATAAAAGAATCACTATTATTCAAACCTGACCTTTATTAAAGAAAAGTTTCAACATACCTGAACTCAGTTGTTCTTCAATATTAAGAGGCTTATCCAATGAAACACCATTTATTCAAACCTGATCTAAACTAAAGAAGGATCCAACATACCTAAACTAGGTAGTTCTTGAATAAAATGCCCAGCAAATGACACTATTTTATCCAACCTGATCTAAACTAAAGAAAGGATTCCACATACCTAAACTTGGCTGTTCTTCAATACTATGAGGTCTATCCATTGAAACACTATTTTTCCTAGAGTGAGCAATTAAGGCAGGGTTCAACATACCTAAACTAGGCTGTTCTTGAACACTAATAGATCTTTCCAATGAATCACTATTTGTCCGTGAGTGAACTATTAAGGAAGACTGAGACGAGTTTAGTCCTCGTGACCCCACCATCATACGTTGGAGTCTATCATTGTCAGCTTTTAAGGCACTCATTTCATTTTTCATTTTAGTCATGGTCTCTCTGAGTTGTTCTAACTGATGTGCCGAGGACAAAGCCTCTAAACGAGTGTCTGTTAGTTTCATATCTTTATCACGAAGTTGCTTCCGTAAATCTAATACTGTTGATACATCTTCAGCTTCATAAATTCTGGAATCAGAAAGAAATGGATATTTTGATTCTATAACATTGTTTGATAAAAAAAACCAACAAGGTTATACATGTACGTCAATTATCTTATAGCATTTTTCTGCATAAAACACATAATTGATGAATTTTCCAGTGACCTCTGTCTCAGTTGCATGACCTAACAGACTTGGTTCATATCTGTCATTTTTTTCCATAAATTGTAAGGTTTTAAACTAAACCATTAGTTTTCTCGTATTAATTGATTCACATTTTGACACGTCTGGTCCTTTCATGGCTGACTTATGGGTTTTTCTCATTGTTGAAGGCTGTATGGTTGCCTATAATTGTTTTTTATCTATTTTATTTGAATGTGAGTGGATAGTTGTCTCATTGGCAATCATACCACATTTCTTTACTTTTATATTGTTACTAGAATGGTTATTCAGGATTTTGAAGCTCTGACTTTAGAATTTAAAGTCCTTGAAAGTACTTTTTTGTTTCTAGGTTTTTTGTCCAAACCCATTTTACTGTGCTAGTGCCCTTGTGTATCACAACTTTATGAGTGACATAAAAGATGTTTTTCACTGATTAATACATGGAAAAGTTACTGGATTTGATGCAAGTCTTGTTTGGAGTTGAAGCTTAACAATACTTCTGAAAGGTAATATATGTGCATAGCCAATGAAAGTCATCATCCTATATTTCATTTATTTTCAATATTGATACAAACAAGAATGTGTCCAAAGTACACGGATGCCCCACTCGCACTATCATTTTCCATGTTCAATGGACCGTGAAATTGGGTAAAAAATATAATAAGGCATTAAAATTAGAAAGATAATATCACAGGGAACAGGTGTACTAAGTTTCAAGTTGATTGGACTTTAACTTCATCAAAAACTACCTTGACCAAAAACTTTAACCTGAAACTTGAACTTTCATTTTCTATGTTCAGTGAACCGTGAAATTGGGGTCAAAAGTTTAATTTGGCTTTAAAATTAGAAAGATCATATCATAAGGAACATGTGTACTAAGTTTCAAGTTGATTGGACTTCAACTTCATCAAAAACTACCTTGACCAAAAACTTTAACCTGAAGCGGGACAGACGGACGAACGGACGAACGAACGGACGGACGAACGGACGCACAGACCAGAAAACATAATGCCCCTCTACTATCGTAGGTGGGGCATAAAAACCTATAAATGTAACAATGTTTATTTTTCACGTTTGATTAATTATTTCCACTTTACATAATGTAACCCGATTTCCAAATAATTGGCATTAAATTGTATTTCTCTTGGACAATAAATTTTATTTCTATTTTGACATGTGATTCTATTTTAGTTTCTTTATCAGATTCCTGGTCTAAAAATACTTTACAAATATTCATTAAATAGTAACAAAGTAGTGTAAGTTTCATCAGATAATTTATAATCAAGTTTTTTTGTGCTTACATTCGATCTGTACAAATGGCATTAATGTATTTCTAATTACAAAATAAATGATGTTCTAATTGAATAATAAATGGTAGTTACAAATTATGTTAGAAAATGATCAACAAAAGATGATATCCCGAATGTCAAAATATTCAGTTACATAAATCTAGTCAATTACGGTTCAGAAAATTCTAAGAAATGTTAATAGAAACTTAGTGCTTGACACAGAATTGCGCAGATCAAGAACCTTGACCTATGGTATATTTTTTCTGTTTTGACTTTTTGCTGTTGGCGGTAGTGTTGCAGCAATTGTGCATGTATGGAAAATCGGAGGAAGGAGATTCATAAACGATCTCTTCACATCATTGAATCAATTCACAAATGTTAATAACAGTATCTGTAGCATTGACAAAAACCTATTTCATTTGACACTGAAAATGAATTCATTTTATTGCATTATTTTTCTAGATGTCTTTTAGTAATGCTGTCTCATTGATTTGTATTCCCATGGTATTTTCAGCCTCTCTTTCGAATTGTTTTTAATTTGTAGTAGAAGTGTTTTACAATACTTACGCTCCCGATGAATGTGAACCTTTAATAAAACTCGGACCATTTGGCATGTGGACCTGTAACAATGGAGAATTAGGGGCCGAGGCATTGGACCGTAGACTTCCCATATCCATCTCACAATCAGACATAGAACCATTCCTGTTCTTCTTCTTGGCAAAAGCCTTACTAAAAGAACTTCTTAGCTGCAAAATAATATATATATATATATATATATTGCATTATCATTAAAATACTTACCTACTAGTTGTTAGAATATGATCTTTTTCAGACATAATAATACAAAAAAAAATCCCGAACATCATCAATACCAGCAAGATTTATTTGGCTTGTTTCGTGCGATTTAAAAAATATGCAACAAAATGTTTTTGCTTTGTTATTAAAGTTTTACAATTAGAAAATATCTTTTTTAGCTCTGAAATGTTGATATGTAACAAAAACTTACAATTTCATTATTGATCTAACAATGCTTTTGAAATAGATGTTTTTAAGATTTGTTTGCAGAAGAAAAAGTTTTTATTCATTGGTAATGTTACCACAGTTCTGCCCATAAGAGATTATTAAATGTTATCAAAGACAAGTAAGGCCAAATAAAAAAGTATGTGTGGTTCCAGTTACATCTGAAATTTTTAGGGTAGGTAGGTAGGCATTTTTTTTAATTTTATGTTTTTTTTTTACATTGAGTCTATGGGAGCAACATTCTGACTTTAACAGTGCTTAATGAAAAATGACAATAAAATCTTTAGGGTAGGCTATTTTTAAGCCGAAAAAGTAGGGACGGTAGGGTTACTGGAACCACACATATATTTTCATTTGGCCTAAGTGTTTGTAAGAAATACTGTGAATTAATTTAACTGTGTTTTTACTCAGTACTTTCTAATTGAATTTGCCATTTCAGTATCTAAAGCATTGTGGGTAATATTTTTAAAAGTGTACATCAAAGTGTTGTGGAAAGGTTTAACTTTCTAAAACAGAAATTTTACCAAATGACAACATAAAATTTTATTCAGGGATTCAAACATAATAAAATTACCCACAGTCCTTACAATTTTTAAAATGGTTTATTGTTTTTGAACATTTTGACTTACCCATCCCTTCTTTTTCTTCTTTCCCTTCCCAGCATCTCCGTCTGTTGCTGCTGACTGTTGGCTAGTCATACTACAGGCACTTGATAAACTATTAATACTGGACACACTATCAGAGGACATCTGACGCGTAATCCGAGCCTCTGCAAAAATTCAAATTCAAATGTCAAAAATAATTCAAATTAGGTAACAAGCTGCAATGATCAAAATGGCTAGTACAGTATAAATAATTTTCTGATGTTTAAAAGTTACAAACAGAATTATAATATCATTGGTTTTTACTATCACAAGAGCTTTATAAATCCATTTTTCGGATATTCAACAGAAAATCAAATATCATAAAAGAAAAAAAAATCTGTTTAATGTCGACTCTCATTTCTAGTACCATTATAGTAATTAAACACAGAGATGAAATTTATAAAGAAAATTATTGACTAATTTTTTTTTCTCCCTCATAATATAAGCGTATGAAAATGGCATGACATTGATTAAATTAGAAATGTTAAAACAGTAACTTTACAATTGTTTGAACTATTCTGTTAAGAGTTTGTCCACAAAAGGTTGAATTTGTAAGTTTGCTTATATGTACCATGTAATTAATAACAATTGATTGTGATGATATGCACAGGATACAAGAAGGGGGAGAGAAAAATGTTCATAAATAAATGCATGCGAAACAATCTTTTTAAAAGAAATTGATAAAAAAAATCAAAAACACACACAAACACAATCCTAAATTTTAAATATAGGGAACTTATGTTATCCAAAGAAAAGAAAAAGTGAAAATATAACATTTTTAGTTAAAATGTCATGTAAATATTAATTTAGCAGTTTTTTTTTTTTTTTGCACATCAAAGACAAACAATTAAAATAGTCGATATGACAAAGTTTATGTGGTAGATAGATTGCCATTAAACCAATGGCTAAAATAATTTGAATAATCATTAATCATTAAAATTATTTGGAACCAATTTCATAACAAGAGGCTGTCACAACGACAGCAAACCGGATTTATTTACATTTATTTGTGTCCTGGCAATATCACAAGAACCATTACTGATGAATGGTGAAAGTGAAAATCATCAGTATCAAATTTGACCTCCATTTTGTCATCAGTATCAACATTTTGAAATAATAATATTTGAAAAGCTTAGATTGAATGGTTCATGAGTAAATGCAACAACGTGAATGGAAACGCCATTTTACGATCTTTCAAGAACCATAACTCCTGAACAGAAAAAAGTCAAAATCGTCATTATGGAACTTGACCTCTATTTTGTCATCAGTAACAACATATTAAAATTTCAAAAGCTTTGGATGAATGGTTCATGAGAAAATGCACTGACACGACGGGAAACACCATTTTTCAATCTTTCAAGAGCCATAACTCATGAACGGTAAAAGTCAAAATCGTCATTATTGAACTTGACCTCCATTCTGTCCTCAGTAACAACATATTAAAATTTCAGAAGCTTTGGTAAAACAGTTCATGAGTAAATGCACGGACACGACTGAAAACTCCATTTTTCAATCTTTCAAGAACCATAACTCCTGAACGGTAAAAGTCAAAATCGCCATTATTGAACTTGACCTCCGTATAGTTGTCAGTAATAACATATTAAAATTTTAAATGCTTTGGTTGAACGGTTCATGAGTTAATGCACGGACAACATTTGATTGCCGCCTTTCAAGAACCATAACTCCTGAACGGTAAAAGTCAAAATCGCCATTATTGAACTTGACCTTCGTATAGTTGTCAGTAATAACATATTAAAATTTTAAAAGCTTTGGTTGAACGGTTCATGAGTTAATGCACGGACAACATTTGATTGCCGCCCGCCCGCCCACCCGCCGGGCCGCCCGACCGCCCGGCCGCCCGACCGCCCGGCCGCCCGACCGCCCGCCGTACATCCCCAAATCAATAACCGACATTTTTGTCACAAAAATCCGGTTAAAAATGATTCATAAATCAAACTAATTCTATACAATTGAACAAGGGACTCTGACAATTCGCCTATTCAGAATTTAAAGGACTGTGGGTAATTTCATTGTTCGTACCCCAAAATGAAAATAATGTGGCGTCATTGGTTGAATTTCCATTGTTTATGACAATTCTAACCAATCACAACGTTTTGGTGTACACTTTTGAAAATATTACCCAGGATGCATTAGATTCTGAAACGGCGAATTGACTACATAGAAGCTGGTTCGTGGCAGGGTTAGGTGTGACTGGGTACTAAGACTACATGCAGTGACTACATTGATTAGTAAGAATTGTCCATGTTATATTACCAGCAGGCATCGGCAGGGTATGAAACGCCCTACCTCCTTGGTGATGTTGGTGATGGTGATGGTGTTGGTGTGGTTGATGGTTTGGAGAGCTATGTATATCAACTTTAGCGACCATACCAGGGGATGTATGGCGACGTCCTACATTGGGACTGATTATTGGGTCTGGTATGTTAAACCCACTCTGTCTTTTCAACGATTCTATTGTTGTCCGTAGTTCATTGAGTTCAGAGTCCTATAAAAAAGAAAAAGAAAAATCATTAATTATTTTTTTAGCACCTTAAGGAATTTTAAAAATTGTATACAACAGCGATGTGAGGTAAACAAAGAGACAGCAACCCAAATAAGACAAACACGAAGACATTTAAGGTCAACACTAGTCTTTAATATTAGCCAGGTGTTTTAACACAATATATCAAGCTTTGAGTCGTGAACAAACTTATTTTAACACAATAGATCAAGCTTTGAGTCGTGAACAAACTTATTTTAACACAATAGATCAAGCTTTGAGTCGTGAACAAACTTATAACTCGAGACCATCAAAAATCAACTATCAACACCATTATCATCAGAAAACAGAAATTTTTCATCAATTAAGTTTACCAGGTAAACACTTATAAAATAAATGTTCAAGGTTTCACTGCAGATTTTTCTATAAAGACTGAAAGTACATCAAATTACCTTTTTCCTCAAATTGAGGTCAAAGATTTATTAACAAATATACAATTTACATGGATAATGTCTTGTATCAAATATAATATTCTAATACTAACTACAAAATATAAAATGTCATTCAAATTACATCTTTGTACCTCATTACAAACAAGAATATGTCCTCAGTACACGAATGCCCCACTCGCACTATCATTTTCCATGTTCAGTGGACCGTGAAATTGGGGTAAAAACTCTAATTTGGCATTAAATTATAAACATCATATCAGACGGACGGACGAACGGACGGACGGACAGACGGATGGACGGACGGACAGACGAACGGACACACAGACCAGAAAACATAATGCTCCTCTACTATCGTAGGTGGGGCATAAAAAAAGTTTATAGAAAATGTTGTTAAACATTTTTATGCCTTTTGATAAACTTGTGGATCCAAAGTTATGTTATTCCAAAATAATCTGCAATCTGAGGGAAACTCAATGGCGGATCCAGGGGGAGGGTTCACATTTTTTTCGGGGGGACAATCAATGCATTTAAATGGGGACATATAGACTATAGTTGGACCCCCCTTTAAAAATGGCTCTATCCGCCCCTGAAACTTGAAACAATTCCTGTTGCTCATAATTACATGACCTACACTTGGTAAATATCAAGAAGATGCCAAGAGAAATTAACTACTGAATTTAAAGAGAAAATTAATGTAGAATATTTGGCAAGTGTCTTTACATTAAACATCTGATGATTTTATACAAGTATCTTCACTTGGGATAACATTCTTAATATCAACTGCCAATATACACACATAAATATTCTGACTAGTTCTAAAAACAAGCTTGTAAATTATCAACATCTCTAGAAACTAAATTCCACCTAAAACCAACACATTAGTTGTTTATTTTTAATTATCTTACTGATATTTTCTATCAACAACAGAAGCTTTGAAGATTATGTACAGCATTTCTTATGTAGATTATAGTTGGTGAAATTTGAAGTTTATGCAAAAATACTGAATATGAACAAATCAAATCAAAGGGGAGTAACTCTTACTAAATTGAAATTACAAAAATCAAGACTAACTTCATTAGAGCATTTATCTAAATAACTTTTAAGATGTTTATCAACTTTCTTGGAAAAGTTTAAATTAAATACAGTTATTTCAAGTTATTCTGATGTGACTTGCAATTTATGTGATGTCCTCTGTTTAAATCTAGGGTAAAGTTATTTGAAATTTTTTTTTTTCAATATTTATTAATTTCTTTACAGGGGTTCAACTTTGTTTTACATAATGAAAGGTCCAGAACCATTTGAATTTTAAGTGAAAAATTGGTACTCTAAAAGAAATCAACAGTCTTGCATAAAGCATCACTGTAAAAAGACAGGCCAAAATCCTTGGACCCCCACTTATTTATAACCCCTGCTTTAACAGCTCTTTGAATGAACATGGAACTGAAGTTGGTCTCAATAGATACCCATTGGCAAGCATCATACAATATCCCCCTTTTTTCATATTGAACTGACCAAGTGCATGCAAACTTGTTATCACAAACAGTAACAATTAACATTCCTAAGAGCCCACTGGATGTAAACATTTCATAGTGAGGAAATACAACTCTCTCTATTGTATTCCCCTGTGTATGGATTCCATTATCTATTTCATTCATACAGCAAACATATATAAATGCCATCCATTGCATGTTGAGCAATCAAATGTTTTAAGAAATAATCAATTATTCCCATTCCAGAAAACAATATGGAAATTCAATGTTTTCAGATGAAACTGAAATGAGTCCGGTACATGTATTTTCTGATGAGTTTCAAAACGAAAATTGGTAACCAAAACTAACCATGACTAATTTCGGAAGATTTTCAGCAAAAAAAAAAAAGCCATGTGAAAACAGGAGGGCAAGGTAGAGAACTCTGTAATGGAAGGAGTCAGGAAGCTTGGGGCACACTCACTCTGAAAACAGGAGGGCAAGGTAGAGAACTCTGTAATGGAAGGAGTCAGGAAGCTGGGGGCACACTCACTCTGAAAGGCTAGAGTGCAATTGTGTATGAACCCAACTCATAGAATATAGATTACAAAAAATATTTTACCCTCTGTTCAGACAGACAACATGGTTTAAGCTCTCCAAAATAAACATGACCTGCAGACAAAACAATCTCAATACTCAATCTCATTATATACTTAAACATTTCATGTCGGGGTCCAGTGTTTATTTTCTTTGATAATAAAGTACAATACAAAACAATTGGGGAAAGAATAGTTGATTAATACAGTCAATGTGATGTTAGGTGGACTCAAGTTCTTGCTACATGTTTGTATGTACTTTAGGCATATAATAATGACTTTAAGATGAAGAACAGCAATAAAAATTAAGTTCCTTTTACATTGGTTTTATCTTTGGTCTTTACAATACACTAGTAAAGACCTAAATATTCACATTATTTCATCAGCTTTATCTCATTTTTCAACAGAACAATCATTTTTAAAACATAATGAAATTGTTCCACATTTTTGACACTTTTGCTAACAATAGTTTTAATATATTACAGCCTGGGGATCTGCATGGTATTATAGTTTATACCTGGCCTTGAATTCAAAAAACTTTCAAGTCAGTTTATGTACTCATACTCTAAAATCAACCAATCAAAATGCTGAATTTCACAGGGGTTTCATTATCTTTCATGTTGACTGGTACTTTCCACGTTTCTAGGTGGTACTTTCAATTTATTCCATGAATATCTTATATAAAAATTACTACATTTAGGCGGTACTTGTCAATAGCATAGGAGGGTAAAAGTATCGGGTACCACCTCCTAATGAATGGCCTGATTTCATGTTTCAAGCATGAATTTTGTGCTCCAAGCACTGAGCAAAGTTCCATGTTTTAAATACCGTCTCAGGAAAAGGGGAAAAAACAAGAATGACTGGAGAACTGACACATTACCATGTTTTATAAACAATCTCAAGAGAAGGGGAAAAACCAAGAAACATGTTACATATTTATGACAAAGCCTTACCTTGCAGAAGACTGATCAAAATTCCAGAAAATTATAAAGAATACATTCCACATAAAATAAAAGTACAAATTCCTACACAAAATTGGAAAGCGTCCTCAAATTCCCTCGTCAGATCTGTGAGTCAAATATTCAAATTCACTATTTGTTGATTATAGAGTGTTGAATTAATATTATAAAAACATATGGACACGTTAAAACAATATCTCCAACTGTAAATATTATGAGCTAGACTGAGCTCCCCATCTTGTAAAACCATTCCATTTTGTCTGGTCGACTGCCAATAATAATGCATGGCATTTCAACTAAACAAACATTCAGATACCTGATCAACACTTAATGGAAACTCGTTAGTCAGATTAACTGATACAGTCATAATTACTCAATACAATTTTAAGTGTTTTTAAGTAATTACAAATTAACAATATTTCACATCTGGTCAAACGCACCTGCTTCAAAAATAAGGAGAATTTAATTTTATCAAGATTTTTGAAAATAGAAAAATTTAATTGATATGCACTTAATGTAATTTCTTCATCAACAGCCAACTTGCAAATTTATTGTTTTTAATTATTCGCAAATTTCAAATTTCTTACATACCATTTAATACACCTGTTTTTTTACGAAAAGCTAATTTTGAATAATTTGAATAATTTATTCGACCTACACTTAATGCAATTGAAATTGACAGTTTGATGGTTAGTGTTTTTTAATTAATTGCAAATTAACAATGTTTTATGTCAGGCTTCATGAAAGATTGATGTGATTTTGTTTTCATTAAAATTCCTCAACTCCCAAAAATGTACCCTTCATGAAAATTTTAACAAATTCAAACTTTTAAGAAAATTATTTGACAACATTTTAAAAATGTTTGTGCTTGGTGTTGAATGCCTTCCCAGGCTCCTAAATAGGAAAACAAAGACCTCATTCTTACTCATAATTAACAGATGCAGGTAAAAGTTGTTTATTTCTTTTTACATGAATTAATGATATATGGTATACACATCTGGTTCAAGCACCTGTTTGGACAGAAAAACTTCCATGTTTTATGAGATTTTTTTAATTTATATCAATTTTTATCAATAGATTTCATAATAATTCAGATAGTACAAGTTTACTTTGATTTATGAAACAATTTATGTCTAGATAATCTGATAATCCATAGTAACGTAGCAAACAGGGGAGATAAATCTGGCTCTAAAATCACCAGGGAAAACAAAGAAATTAAATATATCTAAAAAAAACTTGGCCTCAATAATATAAAGACTGTATCATCTTTATAACAGTTACTAAAAAATTAGTAGTAGAAAAATAATTTACAATAATTTTTTTGAAAGTGGCATGACAGCTGGAACAGTTCAGTTCTGTAAGGATAAAAATATTTGCACTATTTTGAAGTAAAAGCAGAATCATGCTGAAATAACAGTTATAAAACCAAACAATCAAATTTGGATACACCATTAAATGTAGAATATAAAAATGGTAATCATGGTAGAATTCAATGCCATTATTAAAATAAACTAGAGGCTCTAAAGAGCCTGTGTCGCTCACCTTGGTCTTGTGCATATTAAACAATGGACACGGATAAATTCATGACATAATTGTGTTTTGGTGATAGTGATGTGTTTGTAGATCTTACTTTACTGAGCATTCTTGTTGCTACAATTATCTCTATCTATAATGAACTTGGCCCAGTAATTACAGTGGAAAATATTTTCAAAAAATTTACAAAAATTTATGAAAAATGTTAAAAATTAACTGTAAAGGGCAATAACTCCTCAAGGGGTCAATTGACTATTTTGGTCATGTAAACTTATTTGTAGATCTTATTTTGCTGAACGCTATTGCTGTATACAGTTTATCTTCTATCTATAATAATATTCAAGATAATAACAAAAAACGGCAAAATTTCCTTAAAATTACCAATTCAGGACAGTAACCTAACAACGGGTTGTCCGATCCATGTGAAAACATCAGGGCAGATAGATCTTGACCTAATGAACAATTAAACCCTGTCAGATTTTCTCTTAATGCTTCGGTTTTTGAGTTATAAGCCAAAAACTGCATTTTACCCCTATGTTCTATTATTAGCCGTGGCAGCCATTTTGGTTGATTGGCCAGGTCACGCCACACATTTTTTAAACAAGTTACCCCAATGATAATTGTGGCCAAGTTTAGTTTACTTTAATTTGGCCCAGTAGTTTCAGAGAAGAAGACTTTTGTAAAAGATTACTAAGATTTACGAAAAAAATGGTTAAAAATTGACTATCAAGGGCAATAACTCCTTCAGGGTCAACTGACCATTTTGGTCATGCTGACTTATTTGTAAATCTTACTTTGCTGAACATAATTGCTGTTTACAGTTTATCTCTATCTATAATAATATTCAAGATAACCAAAAACAGCAAAATTTCCTTAAAATTACCAATTCAGGGGCAGCAACCCAACAACAGGTTGTCTGATTCATCTGAAAATTTCAGGACAGATAGATCTTGACCTGATAAACACTTTAACCAGATGTCAGATTTGCTCTAAATGCTTTGGTTTTTGAGTTATAAGCCAAAAACTGCATTTTACCCCTATGTTCTATTTTTAGCCATGGCAGCCATCTTGGTTGGTTGGCCGGGTCACGCCACACATTTTTTAAACTAGATATCCCAAAGATGATTGTGGCCAAGTTTGGATTAATTTGGCCCAGTAGTTTCAGAGGAGAAGATTTTTTTAAAAGATAACTAAGATTTACGAAAAATGGTTAAAAATTGAC
This sequence comes from Mytilus edulis, assembly GCA_019925275.1. Classification (NCBI taxonomy): domain Eukaryota; kingdom Metazoa; phylum Mollusca; class Bivalvia; order Mytilida; family Mytilidae; genus Mytilus; species Mytilus edulis. Next base: position 11,122,505 of record CM034357.1, read on the forward strand.
TATAAAGGTCAATAACTCCTAAAGGGGTCAACTGACCATTTTGGTCATGTTGACTTATTTGTAAATCTTACTTTGCTGAACATTATTGCTGTTTACAGTTTATCTCTATCTATAATAATATTCAAGATAATAGCCAAAAACAGCAAAAATTCCCTAAAATTACCAGTTCAGGGGCAGCAACCCAATAACGGGTTGTCGGATTCATCTGAAAATTTGAGGGCAGATAGATCTTGACCTGATAAACAATTTTACCCCAGTCAAATTTGCTCTAAATGCTTTGGTTTTTGAGTAATAAGCCAAAAACTGCATTTTACCCCTGTGTTCTATTTTTAGCCATGGCGGCCATCTTGGTTGGTTGGCCGGGTCACGCCACAATTTTTTAAACTAGATACCCCAATGATGATTGTGGCCAAGTTTGGTTTAATTTGGCCCAGTAGTTTCAGAGGAGAAGATTTTTGTAAAAGTTAACGACGACGGACGACGACAGATGGCGACGACGGACGCCAAGTGATGGGAAAAGCTCACTTGGCCCTTCGGGCCAGGTGAGCTAAAAACGCATCTCAAATTTATTAAACTCATGCAGTCTCCACTACCCCAACAAGTGCCAAAATATAAGTAAAAATTTTGGAATGTACATTAATACTTTATAAGTATGTTGAACATTTATTTATTCGGAAAAGAATACATCATTAACAGGTATATTTTAAAATGCATATAATACTTTACCATTTTCAAAACATCCATATGTAATTTTGCAGAAAAATATCCACTTTTGCACATTTTGAAATCCACAAATAAAAAATTCGAAAAAACAAAATTTGGATGTTTTCATATATAACTTTACTATATAAAAACTTTCTGTATAATACACGAAATAACATGGGGAAGTCTTGCACTACAAGAATTTGCTCATAAGACAAACAATTCATGCAGTTTTATCCTGAGAATGACAAGCTACCATAGTTATTCAGGGAGTAGTGATGTCATCTATGTAACGAACAAAGGAAACTAATTAATTTTCATTGTCTATCGCCATCTAAACTTCATATAGAAGTAATCAGAACATTTGTCAAGTCTCATGTACTTTTAATTAAATCTCCATCAACATTTTTTCACCTTTCTGTTTTTAGAATGTCAATCAAAGCACTGAAAGTACTGTTAGAAGCATTAAATATCTGACAATTGGTATGTTTTTTGCAGGAGTAGCAAGGCGTTTAAAGACCTAAAGGGAGGATAAGCAAATCAAAATAAACAATGGAGAAACAAAACAAAGAAAATAAATTTCAAAGATAAGATCTTTTTAGATTAACAGTTTGTAGATACAAAATTATTTTTTTCAAATACAGAGTGATACACAGTTAAAAGGACTCACAATATTCCAAAGTCGATTCAGTTGTCAATCACAAGAAATCCTCCATTTTTTTATTCCAGATTTAAATAAAACATGAATAAAATAACCTGAGTTATTGAGTATGGATGTGGAGATGAATAAACTAATAGTACAGACAGACAATGATAAACCTAATGACCTCTCTGGGGCACAAAAATGGTGAATTTCCAATAATAATTAAATATGTGGAAACCTAACCAGAAAACATGTCAAAAAGGTTAAACAAATCATTAAGATCTCTTTCAAGACCGGTCTTAGAACTGAAATGCTATCACACACAATTTTTTCAGCCTTTAATTATAATTTGTATCACAATATGTTCTAACAAATATTAGACAACTGACTTATGCATAAATAGTACCATATTGATGAAAACAAAACTTAAGAAAGCTGGCTTGTCATGTTTTGGATTTTTTGTCAGATTTTCGGAATCCTCTGGTTTTATCCATTTGAATGCCTTGAAAAAATTTGCCCGGTGACCCCCATTTTTCTTTTTGTGAATCTTTTACATGTATAATGATAAGCCATCTGTAAAAGTCTTATAAAATTTTAATTATTTTTTAATAGTTTTTGAGAACTTAAACTTGTCAATGATTATAAAGCTATGAAAAGTCAAGAGAGAATATTTTCCCGCCAAAATTTCAATGGCTAATATCTCGAAAACAAGCACGGTGACCTATATATTTTTTTTTGCTCTATGGATTCCTTTATTAATTCCCTATCAATATAAACTAGTGTTTTGAAAAGTTAATTACTTTGAAACCGATAAGCGAACTCCCTTAAAAAGACACTAGGGTAATAAAAATAGATAGTCTAACAAGATGTCAGGCTTGATTGATTGGACAATGATCTATTCCATGAGGAGACTATCCAATCCAATCCATTCCAGGCTCAGGAGAGCTCCATTGATTGATTGACAATGATCTATTCCATGAGGAGACTATCCAATCCAATTCATTCCAGGCTCCAGGAGAGCTCCATTGATTGATTGGACAATGATCTATTCCATGAGAAGGCTATCCAATCCAATCCATTCCAGGCACCAGGAGAGCTCCATTGATTGATTGGACAATGATCTTATCCATGAGAAGGCTATCCAATCCAATCCATTCCAGGCACCAGGAGAGCTCCATTGATTGATTGGACAACGATCTATTCCATGAGAAGGCTATCCAATCCAATCCATTCCAGGCACAGGAGAGCTCCATTGATTGATTGGACAATGATCTATTCCATGAGGAGACTATCCAATCCAATCCATTCCAGGCACCAGGAGAGCTCCATTGATTGATTGGACAATGATCTATTCCAAGAGAAGGCTATCCAATCCAATCCATTCCAGGCATCAGAAAAGCTCCAGCAGGAATAAGTATTATTTAGTTGTGATAAAAATATGTTTCTATTGGGAATTCTTGTATTTGTTTTCTTATCTACAGGAAGTCTCTATCTTGTGGTACTTTATACTGATTACAAAACCGACCATCAAGTCAAAGTAGCACTTAAACTAAACCTTTCCATTTACAAGAGTTTATAAAAGTTATCACCCAGTCACAAGTTTATTTTGTGTGTTTTTTTTTTTTACATCTTTCAAATCTGAAGGTTACGAGTTTTATCTTAATATATTACACATACAAAAACATGGTCATCATTAGTTGAAAGCTAAACTCAGCTTTAAGTATAAAACAATTTCAAAACATTTCAATATTCAAACAGAGAACTAAACACAAAGTGCTTTTTTCCAGGAAGGATAACTCTTGCAAACAAGCAACAAAAGGGAAGTTGAACTTTTGAAAAACATAAAAAACTTAAAACCATTTTTTTTTTTTAATGTTGTACAGATATATGACAAGCACAACAAATACAGCACCTGAATATACTGTTAAGATGTTAATATTCCTATAGACCACAAAAAGGATTGTTATGAACCTATTTGTAATCTAAACTTATCCTGAACTTTGTATAAAGCTACAAAAAATAAACACTTCAAAACACTGTACTAGAAATGGATAAAGATCAAGATTAACTCCTAGATTTCTGAAGTGTGTATAATCATAAACATAATGGTCACAACTTAATAATAGACACTCAATACCATTCTGATACAGATCAAGATTCACATCATTCTGTTTCTGCTTTGATTTATGGAGAGATATTAAAAGTAATAAGAGTTTTGTAGTACTTCAAAAATATTAGGAAGGAGACATATATCTTATCATAGACTGCACCAAGATCTGTCTAGTAATTAAACTGCATATTGTTGAATGAATGAGTGCTTTGACAAAACAGATATCTGCTTTTAAATAAATACATGCATATGTTGTGATGTTATACTATTGTTTAAGAAAAGGGTCAAGGTTTGGTGCCATTAAAACACTTAATCCTGCTGCATTAAATGTTCGCACCTGTCCGAAGTGACAGGAATCTGATGTACAGTAATTGTCCTCTGTTTTGTAGTTATACATGTTTCTCGTTTTTATATAGATTAGACTGTTGGTTTCCCTGTTTGAATGGTTTTACACTAATATTATTATGGGGCCCTTTATAGCTTGCTGTTCGATCTAAGAAAAGGCTCCGTGTTCAAAGGCCGTACCTTGACCTATAATGGTTTACTTTTTATAAATTGTTACTTGGATGGGGAGTTGCTTCATTGGCACTCATACCACATCTTCCTTTATCTATCGTATATATCATTCAAATTTCACGGATGAGTTTACTTCAGATTAAAGTGCTTGCAGACACACAAAATTTATAAAAAGTTATTTTCATGACTAAAAATATTTTTTAAGATAAAGTATCAACGATGAAATTCAAGATTTCTTTCTACTATTACACCTGGTTAAATTCTATACCTGCATGAAAGATAACAGTCTGACACCTGGCATTTTCTTTTTTTAAATGTATAAAGATCAAAATGAAGATTTTTATCATAGCAAATGACAAATATCTGTATGAAAGTGATGATGTTAAAATCAATAAAATGACAAATCTTACCACCAAGATGCATCAACCAAAACATTGAAACCAGCAATTCCAAAAATTGTATCTCCTTCGTCAAAAATAAGATATAATAATGAAGCTATGATGTAATCAATGCATCCGGTTTTATTTTCGATGATATAAACCAAATCATGAAGTGTACAAGGCATGATGCCAACATGTCATGTTTCTTTAACTTTTTTAAAGGAGAGCTTGTAAAATTCAATTTAAAATTTTTACAACATGCTAATTTCCAGAAAATATTTAAAAATAACTCACCTTTTGATTGGAGGTTGACGTCAGATGTTGAAGCCTGTGGGTCATGTTGGATAGACTCTGTTCAAATGCTGCCACGACATGGGCCTATAAAATAAAGGGGGATAAAGTTATTCAACAGTCTGTTAACTGAATCGTAGCTTGTCCATACGCCTTAATTTTAGGTGCAGAATTACTACAAAATGTAAATGACTTAAGTGACAATTGCATGTTCACATGTCTATAAATACTTACACACTAAATTATTATCTATCTGTAAGTTTGTAGTTTTACATGCAGAATCAATGTCACTGAAATGTTTAATAGTTCCCAGAAGTCACAGAAACACAACTTAATATTACATAACCTAATTCTAGTGACGCCATGTTAAAGATTTATCCTGACATTGATCTTATTAAGCATACTGATATCAGAAAAAAATTGTTGAAAAAAGATCAGGAAACGTTTTTACAAATGGAAATTATGGATGTATTCATACCGCTATCTTCAACTTGGATTGGAATATTCAGTGGGATTACGCCATAAATGGACATCAATATTTGATGACGGTACTAAGAGACATTTATGGTATATTATATATTCTGACCTTTATGAGCTATTTCAGGGTCATTTATTTGAATACAGAATCAACCATAATGAATTCTCAATAGAACTTATACAGTTTGGTGTTATTGATTCCTTAGAATGGATGATATTTTAATATGATTGACTTATTGTTTGCTTTGTGTCCTGAGTGGCATATCATTTAAATAAGAAATAACTTCAATAGTAAGCAAAAAGTTTCTGCATGATCAGCAACAATTCAATTGATAAAAGAATAAGTAGCAAACAGGAAAACAATGCATGATATAAGGTCACAGTGACTCATGTTTATAGTTTTAATGCTTAAGAATGTATGTTTTTAAAAGGTAATTAATTGATCAATTTCTTCAGAGAACTTTGTTTACAGTTTATTGCTTTTTTGTACATTTTTCCTTTGATCTTTTTTGGTGATTATTTTTCATATCATGCTTCTTACTACATTGTACTATATAAAAGAAGATGTGGTATGAATGCCAATGAGACAACTATCCACAAAAGACCAAAATGACACAGACATTAACAACTATAGGCCCAGATAAGACAATGTAAAACAATTCAAACAAGAAAACTAATGTACGAGCTTGAGATGGAAACTAAGGGTGCATGTTGAGTTCACGAACGACCTCAGAAGCAAAATAATGATAAACAGATTATGAATGGTCTGTCATACTCATGGATGTTTCTCAGCCAATAATCTCATCTCAAGGCTCTCACAATTTTATGAGATTGAAGCTGAGAAACACCCTCTTTTTTGAAAAACAATCGAGAATCTATAAGTATGTACACTCTTTTAAAGTGTTACCAATGTTAAATCCTCATCAGAACCCTTCAAATAATTATCTAGTAAAATGTTGAAATAAATTTGAAATTTCCCAGGAACGTCCTCTGGTATTGTGAAACTATGTAGTTCATGACTCTTACTGTCTTAGTAACCATAGAATGGATGACAGATGTTAGCGAATCAAAAGGGGTGTTACATGTCATTATATACATACTTTACACAAAGTCACCTAACTTTGAAAATAGTGTCCTCTGTGAAATGTGCCTTCAGGTTTGAGTGACCTTAACAAATTGTTCTTTTCTGTTTTGCTGTACTTGAAATGAAGGGCACAATTGAAATGTCATTAAACACCTATTCATAATTAATTTGCTAAAAAAAGATCAAATTGGTACCAGTTCTAAATCCACTCTTTAAAATATTATACAATGAAGTTGCTTCCTGATATCATAGACATGAGGATTTATATACAAAGGGAACTAACTCTAGCTACCATTATGTTCACAACTGATAAAGATCATGCCTTTTTTTTTAAATATTTTTTTGTATTCAGAAGTGTGGCATAAAAGAAACATTTATTTTTACAAATAGCTGGATTCAAAGCATGAAATTCAAGAATATCTTCATTTTTTAAAAAACTTTTACAGCACTTAACACACTTCCAGGTGCTCCAGCAATATCATAATCTCAAATAAATAAAGTTGTTTGATGTTGTCTCTCTAATGACCAGAAACATAAACTATCTAAGAACTTTTCATGTAGGTTGTGGACACATGCTAAGAAGGATAATGACATACTATATCAAATTTGTTTATGTTTGATTCATCTAAAGCAAAAATGCTGATATACAAAAGCAGACTCCTCAGAACTGAAATCAACTTCATTAAACTGGACCACTAGAATCATGATTTATTCATATTTCAATTTTATTAAGGCCAAATAAAAATATGTGTGGTTCCAGTAACCCTACCGTCCCTACTTTTTCGGCTTAAAAATAGCCTACCCTAAAGATTTTATTGTCATTTTTCATTAAGCACTGTTAAAGTCAGAATGTTGCTCCCATACCCTCAATGTAAAAAAAAAACCATAAAATAAAAAAAAAATCCCTACCTACCTACCTACCCTAACTTTATTTCAGCTGTAACTGGAACCACACATACTTTTTTATTTGGCCTAAACATGATTTAAGAAAGATGTTCTTGTTCTTGACAACTAAAGCACCAACACTTTAGTTAAATTCATTCATAGACATAAGATATAAACATATCTAATTTTACATTCTCTATCCAATTAAAAGCAAACTTGGAAAATCTTCCAACAATCTTATATTGACTCAATTATTGATACTTTCATTTAAATTGAACCCTGCATGAGCATTAAATTTTCAAAGATTTTCAATAATTCCAAATTTAGACTGAACAAATTCCTGATCATATTGTCATCAACATCTCCCTCCCATCTAAAAAACATCTTCCCCATATCTTAATTTAAAAGCTGCATGTTCATAATCTGTCTCAGATTGTTATCTGAATGCCAGATAAAGTGCATATATTATTTCTTATGAATCATAAGCAACATTATTTACATATCCTCACTCAAGATAGGGATATATATCATATCAAGGAGTTCAAAGGTTGTTGGGTTCCATGAAACCAGAAACTGACAAATATTCATCAAATTTTGACATTTCAATCAAATGTCTGGTGATATATGGTAGAAATTGTTGATATTAATATCAAATATTGTCTTATGAAGTCTGACTGACTACCAGTAATTCATTTTCAATTTTGTAAGCTCATTTTTAGATAATTCGCGATCAATGATTAAGTGGGAAAAAAGTTGAGAAAGTTATATCCATTTGAGCAAAAGAATATTGTAAACAGGGGCCAGCTGAAGGACACCTACGGGTGCGGGAATTCTCGCTACATTGAAGACCCATTGGTTGCCTTCGGCTGTTGTTTGCTCTATGGTCGGGTGGTTGTCGCTTTGACATATTCACCATTTCCTTTCTCAATCTTATTAACTTGCTACAAGTTTTTAAGTATTTCATATACATAAAATAACTTGTGACCAAGTAAAATAAATCAAGTTATGCCCGTAGTATTTATTTAGCAGCCCCCCCCCCCGCCCCAAACTCTTGGACTCAATTGTTATAATTGTGAACTTCAAGGCTAAATAACAGATAAAAAATATTTAGTCACTTATATAAAACAATTAGCCTGTATTTAATGAGTTAATTGAAGTGTAGATTTCTCATTAAACTTACAGGTAATAAACACCATACTGACAGTTTTACTGTGAATTGTTTGATACTGTCAATTAATGCACAATTAATGTGGAATAAAAGAAAGATTATGGTATGCTGTTTGGATAAAGGAATGATTAAAGTAATATAAACTTCTGGAAATAAAACTCTCTTGGTTCATACTACACTCTCTTGGTAATGGGACACGTGAAACCAGATCATGAATATGCAAGTGTAACTAAGCAAACAAAAATGGAAAAAAGATGGATTTTAAATTTTCTTCCCTCATTCAAATACAAATTTTGAACATTGTAATAAAATGATTTGTTTCTTGTCCAAAGATGATTAACATATGATATCTATAGAATTCAAGAATTCTGATAATGATAATGGTTTTTAAATAACATGAGTAATTTTCTGTAATCAGAGAAAATAGTTGTCTGAGGATAAATGGACTTGTACATCAAGATAGACAACTATTTGATAAATAGCTCCAGCATCCAGGGAACTTACTATGCACAGGTAATGACTATTTTTCAATAGATAGAATAAAATTAATTAATTTTGAAGGAAAAGGACAACTGATCAGGAGGACGAACCATCTAACAGACCTTATAGATAACTGCAGGCGAAAAGTACACTAATTGCCAGGGTGCCACATGTGGAGCAGAAACTGATTACACTTCCAGAGTTCTTGAACTCACTACTAGTGGAGGTTTTGGTGGGGTTGCAGGTGTTGGCCAACCAACTTTTTTTTGTGTGTTTTGTACGTCTTTTTGTCTTTTTGATTTTTTACCATGCATGGTTTGTTTTTATCAGTATTTCTAATTTGTTTGGTTATTTACTAATGAAAATTTGTCTGTACTTAAATATTTAGGGAGCTATATTATTACATGTCTAGATGTTAGACGAAATGTTAATTAATGTATGTAATAACAATGATAATTGTAATGATTTTATGGTTCTGATCCTGCCTGGAATTAAATGTATATGATTTTTATAGAATGAAGATAATAACATCTGTCTGAACTTTTTTTAATGTTTCATTTTATTATATAAAAATGTTTTTCTGTCACAAATCATGATGTATTGTTTTATGTGTACATGTTATGCTGCCCATCAAGGGCCCTTGATTGGAATAATAAAAAGATAATCTCCTCCCTCTCCTTTTTATCCTCTTTAGAACATTTTGCTTTTAGAAAACATCAACAATAACTGGCTGTCTTTAATCAACTCTTAAAAGCTTAAATCTGTCCTCGTCTCATAAATTTTCTATTTTACTTTGAACTGTCTTATTACAATTTTGAAATGCTTCAAAGCCTTCAGATTTCTTGTCATTGTTACCCAAGCAAATGTTTTCATTCTATTTCCTGAACAATAGTTTTTACCAGATAATGACAAAACAAAGTTATTTTGAAATGTTTTTGACAAAAGACCAATATCACGTTACTATGCCATATGGTTTTACACATCTCTTTCAAATGCAAATCAGAATCTGAGCTCTGTCATTTTCTCTTGACAATATTAAACATTGTTTTGATAAAACAATTGAAATAGATTCTGATATTTGTTTCGAAACAAACATCTGCTGATGAAGTCTCGGGCCGACAGAACTGTAAAAATAATCATCAATACGTTTACCATAGAGTTCTATACTCACTGTTAATCTATTTACATACAAAATGATGAACAGAGATATTGTATTAACTTAAATCATCGGCAATAATTATCGCTAATGATATTTGCATTCAGTATGGGACAAAATCAATCTTTGATAACGGTCTCCATAGATCATGACAATTAATGTAATTGTATTATATTGGTTGGTCAATAATTTGGTTAACTAGACAAAAGGGAGATAATTTGTTCTCTTCAATAGATAAAACACCAAAAAGTAGCTGATTATAACTAAGACACGATGTCACCATGACCTTAAACATTCTGTCATTTCAGCTCACTACTAAGAAAAGATATATTTTTGCATTCCTGATCATTATTTCTGACAAATTCATACATCTTAATAGCCCTTTCCAGATAAAACTCATTGTTTGCCATTCTTAAATAGCATATATCACAATTACCAGAGAAAAAGCATGACATGATTCTGAAATAGATATGTTTTTGAGCAGCAAATTATTTCAAAATACTGGGGTATATTTTACAGATAAATATCTTTCATGACGGAATGTGTGTAAGGTTTTAATAAAGAATTATTACATGTTGATGAATATTTTTCACATCAACAACCATTGACGTGACAGAACCATTTATCAGGAGAATTTAAGATGAAAAAACACCTTGATCTTATTTGCTGCACGTTTTTCTTGGATTTACTAGATATATAAAGTTAAATGTATTATTAAAATGACTTATTAATATACAAAGAAAGATAACTCCCACAGTTTTGCTTTGACTTATGATTACATGTATAAATACATAAAAACAAAATCCTTTTAACCACTACAAATTTAGGAACATTTTTACAAGTGCATTTCTATTATCTTCAATCACAGACATAACAAATCTACAAAAGGGAGACAATTAGTTTCCTTGCATGATTAAAATCTTAGCACAGTCATTTATATAACAAACGAATTTATACATCTATGTATTTTTGATGATCTAGTAATGATAATGACTCTCAGAGTACTTAAAGCAGTCATACAACAGAGCCAATATTATGAAAAGAACTTGTATCCAGCAATTAAAGTCAAGAGGCTATTTTGTTGTCTGGAGTAGTTCTAACAGCAAGGTTTTGTAGTGAAGCGTTAAGACTCAAATTGTTAATTATTTACCTCTTAATCTTGAAATAAAGCATTTTTTTTCATAAACTATCAATTAATACATAAAAAACACATATTATTAGACAAATTGTCACGGCAAAATGCCAATTGTTAAGGATCAATGCAAATAAAATTAAAAAAAACCCCACTACTGTCACTCATAAATCGGACAAAAATGTATTCACTTATTTATACTAGGCATTTAACAAAAAAAAAATATTTCTTTAAATGTGATGCCATCTTTTCTGAGAATAAAATCTAGGCCTTCGTCTTCATCATCTTATCTGAATATCTAATATATGCATTGTTATTCAAAGGGGGAAAATATTTGAGGACAGTCTTATTTAAGTAAGGAGGAAGATGTTTGAGTGTATCTTATCCAATTGTTTCTTTATTTCTTTAAGACAGATTATTTGCATGATCAAAAGATACTCATTATTTGCTTACAATTCTGAATAAAGAGTAGACAGGAGCTAAAATCATGAACTGATAAATGGTTTCTGACTCTTTACATTGTGTCCAGCCAGACAGATGAATATCTTTCCGACTTTTTCTGTGCCTTTAAGCTTTGTCTTATTGTATTAAGATATAAATAATTCAGAAAAACATCAACTAAACTGTCAGTCTGCTAATGTACTTCACAAATTATCTGTCTAATGTGCTAACGAATTGCTTTTTTTTGCTCCTCTGATTTATGAATACGTACCTCATTGATAAAACAAAGATCATGTCATTATATATAAGTTTTAAAAACAGAGTCCTGTGTATTAATTGTAATATTAATTTGAAGGTAAAAATAATGTATGTTTCAGCATTCTGCTTCTAGGTCAGCTATAAGTACATGATTTCAACATCAGTCCGAGCTTATTGAAGTTAGGAGAAAAGCACAAGCAAAGTAGGGAGAATTTGATACCACTTTCTACAAAATCTAAGCCTGTTTGCCTGCCAAGACAACTTAACACATGTCATTAAACTGCAGTTAGCTATATAACCTGTTGTCAGATCAGCTAGGAATAATTTCAGAATGCAAAAAAAAAATCATAAAATAAGAGATGAAAGGTCTGAATCGTTTGAAATGGCGGAGAGTCCTGTGGAGACAACATAACGTAAATAGCTTTGGGAGGATATAAATGTTTAAGATGATATCTTAATTTCTACAAATTATTCCTCACTACTGACTTTCTCTGACTCAATAATAATAAATATTTCCTACAGATTTCTATTTAGTTTATTCATCTTTGGCTTGTTTATTACTGATTT
>CM034357.1:11134894-11210231 GCA_019925275.1 Mytilus edulis
TTTTTTTCTTTTTCTTTTTCTTTTTTTTCTTTTTTTTCTTCCAACATTTTTTTGACATGCCCGCCTCTTGTTTCTGTTGAAGTTATTAAGACCAAATATGGACCATCGCTAGACCTCACCAAGATGTATTACCAAAATGACCTTGTTAAGGATTTTATCATCCCCTTTAAGAGTTATCTCCCTTTTATTGATTTTTTTCAACATGGCCCTCCCTCGTTGGTTTTAAAGATATTGTGACCTTTATTGGACATAATGTAGATCTCATCATGATGTATTACCATGTGAGCCTGAATAGGATTTCATCGTCCCCTATGAGAGTTATATCCCCTTGAAACAATTTCTTTCCTTTGCATTTTTCTCAAAAAGTATAAGAGATAGAATTGATTTGAAAACGGCATTATGTAAAAGAACAGATGGCAATGTTAATAAACATGTACAATTATTTTGTTATTAACCCTTATAAGGAGTTGTTCCCCTTGAAAAATTGTACATAATTTTAGAAAAATTGTATATCGAGAACCAAATGTAATAGAGACTTGGGACCTTCACCAATAATCTTTAATTCATGTGACCTTTAATATGCAGTCAAGGTCAAAGGTCACTGAGTGCAAAAAAAAATTACGCTGCAAATTCAAGCTTACATATTAGGAAAACGATAAGACTTTGCTGCATACATACAGCGTATAAAATGTTCCTCTCGACGAGCTCTACATTTTATATGATATGTCAAAAAATGTCCGACTGTCTGTTCAAAAGTTACAACAGGATGATTCTTAAAAGTATAGTATTGTATGTATATCTTTTTAAAGGTAACAGATATCAACCTACTATAAACAGCAAAGATGATCAGTAATTCAAGACCTTCAATTTGAGGTCAATGTCAGGTCATGATGAAATTTCACCTTGACCTTCAAATTATACTATGACCTTGACCTTGTGATATTTGAAAGGTCAAGTGGTCTTGAGTTGAATGGTGGTAGTCCCATGTCTCCACGACTTCCGGTTCTCAAGTTTGATATTGCATCATATATTTGATGATTAATTGTGACCTTATTGAACTTTGAAATTGTCCCAATTCTTTTTCTATAATGTTGTCCTTCAACTGTACATCATTTATCATTTAACAGATTTGAGATATCTATTGTCGTTTTAGAGATAATGCAGTCTGTAATTTTGCAAGCAGCGGTATATATTTCTGAATAAACAACAGATTACCACTTAAAATGTTTAAGAAATTGAAGAGGTTAACATAGTTATATGTTTAACCAAATACCAAAAACATTCCATTGAAAAAAACACCAAAAAATCAATTTGAAATTTTCCGGTTTTGCATTGACTTTGTGAGTTTCATAAGTTCTATTTATATAGTTGATATTGCATCATGTTTGGCACTTTGTCAAATGGGGTCATCGTATATATCAAATTGAAGGTCTTAATAAACTCTGCTTAAAAATAAAAATTTTAAACCCCTTTTTCATCCCAGGGGGAAGGGTTGGGTCATTTAGTGCAAAAATTCAAATTTATCAGATGGTAAGGTTGTCGCATATCAAATGAAAGGACATAAAGCGTACATTTCAAATTTCAAAGTGACGTCCCAAAAAAAATTGTTGGGTGGGGTCATTGAGTGCAAAAAATAAAATTTCTTTTAAGATAGGGTTGTTGTATATCAAATGAAAGGTCATGATGTGTACATTTGAAATATCAAATTCCCGACCTCCAAAAATTAGTTGGATAGGGTTATTAAGTGCAAAAATCAAACTTTCTAAAACATGGCGTTGTCGCATATCAAATGAAAGCCCATCTACTCTATGTTACATATATCATACTTTCAATCTCAAAAATGTAGGCGGATGAGGTCATTAAGTGTTAAGAGCAGAAAGTTTGAGAAGGTATGCTTGTCGTATATCAAACGAAAGTTCGTACAAAGAACATAACGAAAACACAACTTTTACAGGAAAGACCTTTCAATTGTTTTACAAACAATTGAGATACTAGTTTATTACTGATTTTCTGATAAAACGGGTTATCTTGAACTTATTCTGGTTTGTCATCAATGTTTGTACCAATATATAGGAAGATGTGGTATGAGTGCCAATGAGACAACTCTCCATCCAAATAACTATTTATTTATTTATTTAACTATAAAAAGTAAACCATTATAGGTCAAGGTACAGTCTTCAACACATAGCCTTTGCTCACACTGAACAGCAATCTATAAAGGGCCCCAAACAATTACTAGTGTAAAAACATTCAAACCAGAAAAGCAACTCCTTTTGTTTCATTGGAAATCAAGTTCAACTTCTACTCTTAAGAAATATAAATATCTATGTATATAAAAATTACAAGACTTAAAAAAGAAAAATATCACATGTGTGTCAGAAGAAAGATTTATAGATAATAAATCACAAACTCAAAGTTTTTGCTATTACAATATTCAAAATTTATAGATATACATTTAGTAGGTTACTGAAAGAATAAGTTCACAGCCTGTATAGTATGCCGATAAACTAAGAAATTGAAGTGATTTTATCCCCAAAATAGAATTTAGGACCTCTAGTTTGTCACTGATAAAGATACCATGAATGATGTCAATAGCTTTTTTATCTTGCTGACAGAGTGAAGTGTCTTAATTAAATTCATCTTGAAGATCTTAATAGTTGAAATGAAACTTCTGTTATGAAAATTATCAAAATATTTCTGACTTTTGTGTGAACAGTTTGCATGATAACAGGGTACATATGCAACAGAAGAAAAATTATGGATAAAGACAACATCAAATCTTCAAGAAAAGACAAGTGATAACTCATATATCATGTTTGTTACAAAACTTACAACCATGAGCTTTGCAGTTAATCCAACAAAAAACTCTCAATAAGATTAAGTAAAAGCACTGTTACACTGTCCAGTAATGACTACTTGAGCATTTCACTTAACTAGTATGCTCTGACATGACTTAAATTTACGCTGAGCCACCAATGCCTAAAAATGCCTAAATACAACAGCTAAAAATGTCAAAGGTCAACTTGATTGTATCCTTTCAGTTCATCAGAAATACCTATATATTCGTAATCATTTGACCAGCAGCAAAGTCTTATACTCCCATACCCCTCCCTTTTCAGTAACTATTTAAAAAAAATAGGATAAAAATAAGCAATACAAACCATATTAAAGCCTTCATTATCGTTATAATCACACAATGATTCATACTCTGCTTTCTCCTGCATCTTTGTCAAGTTTTTGTACCTTAACGAGTTCTTACACAGGTAACTACACTATATTGATTCCATCTTGATAAAAATATTGACCAAAATGTTACCAATTATATATCTCCTGTATTATTGATGCTAAAAACTGACGGAATTATCCTGGAATTATCCCACCGTTAAAAAATTACAATGTAAGATGTTATCCAATCTAGTTTCCTATTTTCTCCAGGATAACTATCATCTATTGAACGGAATCATATTTCATTGTTCCATCTATTTACTAAGCAATTCATTTTTTCCAATATCTACATCTGTCCTTTGGAAATCTGGTTTACCTTCACCTGTTTTCTCACTTTTCTTCTAATCACCAATCTTATGTAATTAATTAATCCTTTGATGTGAAAATGGCAGAGCAATCAAGGTCTCATAAAATGGGAAAAAACAGAAATCAAACCGATCCTCTTTTGACCTATAATTTCATAACGTAACTATTAGAAAAAAATCATCCTTCTATATGCTGGTAGGAAAAAATCTGCTCAAATTGTGACCAACATCTTTACATAAATATTCCAATCAAATCCCTTGATTAATTTCAAATACAGCCAACGACCTCCTCTGTACCAAGTAGGTGTAAATAGATGCAGTGCCCTTATCATAGATATATACTACTGTTTACGATATGTCAATAAACAGTCCCAGCTACAGTACCAAACACAATCAATGAACTGTATATACAGAGAGAGAAAAAAACTCCACATTCATTTAAATATCAAAATATGAGTCTGAATCTGACAATTTATTGTTATGTCAAAAATTAATCATCCTTTTATAATCAAATATGATTGATGTTTTACAAACAATTAAACCACTAGAAATTATTGGATAAAAAGTTCATGTGTTTTAATTAGCTGATGATTGTAAATCCTTCAAAGCACTGGAAAGCTTCAAATTTTCTATTGTTGTAAACTAATTGTAACTGACTAACATAAAATGATCCAAAGTGCAAAATAAGTTCACAGAAAAAAAATATATCCTTAAATGTCTTTTCTTATCTCTTAATTAGCATAAATTGATTAGAACTAGAAGCCTCCTTCAAAATCCTCTTTGTTAAAACACACAATAAAATTCTGTTCTCCAAATCTGTTCCTTTTAACAGCAGAAAATCACTTTTCAACTTATCCTATAAATCTATCCTTTTAAGAACATCCAAAAGACACATAATTATTCATTTATACAGCAAAGTGGCTACTTTATAGAAAATATGCATCTGAAATCCTGCCCAACGCCAATTATCCTCGATATAAGCAAACAAAAACAGTTTGATACTAATATCTGAAAAAGTCACAACACAATAACTTTTTTCTTGCACAGTACACGCCAGCAAAAAAAAAATAAAAATAGTGGGTTTGATCAACTAAGAGTGAATTTATGTCACACTTATATAGCAGATTCATCAAACCACCAGCCATATTAATCAGTATGATGTAGAATGAAGCTACATACCAGATGCAACTATTTTTTATTTATAGAACTTTTTTTCTCTCTCCAATGATGCAAAGAGTAAGAATCATTAGGATTATCTCAGAACTTAAAGTGCTTAATTTCTGACTTCTCTGACCCACAACTGTGATCAGTGTTATTCTAATGTTTTTTATCTTGAAATTTAACATATGTTTTACAGCTCCTGTCCTACACAGATCTCCTCAATGGTCCATAGCAACCATTTACATAGTCAACCTCTAGTGATATTCAACATTTGACAAGTCAGATAAAACTCTTTTATAAACTCCTTATCAAAATAATTATCTTTTTTTTTTCAAAATAAAAAAGCTGTTGGACATTTTACCCTTTAGTAAGGTTTCAAAGAGTCATACAACTCACAAAGACACCAGCACATGTGTGCACTTAACAAATAATCCCTTTTATCTCTGGCAGAATAAATTGCAGATTTTATCAAACTATCAGCAAAAAACTGAAAATATGATTAGTTTTTGTCCATTAAATTATCACTAAAACATGGATGATATGCTTTATTTCACTCCGTCACGTCATCAAAACAATGGTAACATGCCTAGAATTCTCCCGCACTGTAGATATTCTATATACCTGTTCAAGTAATGAGTTTTTCTTTACAACTATAGATCTTTAACATTTTATTTTATCACTGAAATATGCTATCAAGACAAAATAATAGATTTTAGTGGCAACAAAACTGCTTTTATTCCATTAAGTCTGTATCTTTAAAGATTCTACCAATAATAAAAATAAACACTTTCTGATTTCTGTGAAGATTTAAAATTCTACTACCCTAAATTTTAATGCAAGCATTAAAATAAAGATTTAAACTAATGCATCACTTATAATTTGGCTCTTTAATTTATCAACTTAATCCTTGCACTTTTTTAGTTCTAATATTTTGCATTGGCTGACTCAGGTGTTTTCATTATCTGAAAAATTAGTAAGTGGTCGACTATTTTGAGGTGTACAAATAATGGCCGGACCTTGAGCCAATTGAAAGTTTAGGTTAGTTTTAGTTTACACAGAATAACAGTTTTAACGCAGGGTTCATTTCGACAGGTTTCACTGTATGCAATTAATGTCAACGAATAATCAGGAAACAAAAAACAAATGCATAGAATTTCATAAACAAAAACTTTAACAGCTTTTACAGTTAATTCAACACAAAGAACTTTAGAAATTCTGTGTCATACAAGAAAATGTGCAGAATTTTAAAATCATCTGTTTCGTGACTTTGATAGAATTAATTTCTTAAAAACAGCACTTTACAGCTTGAATGAAACAGGATGGAAATTTAACAGAAAAATAAAATGGTGAACTCGATGAAGTGTAAAATGTCAGTAGCACCAGGCAACTTGTGACAAAAGTTTTATTGTTAGATTTACATAATCTGTCAAATCCATATAAATTGCAATTCATTGAAATAAAAGGCCTTCATTAACAAACCCAATTTTCCAAGGTTAATAGTGTCAAACAGGACAAAGCTTAAAGAATTTGTTTCAATTCAAATTTTCATAATTAGTCAACTTGTTCAACTTACAATACTAAATTTGTGACAAAAGATAAAATAATAAATTGATGATGTAAATATTTTTGGTAAGATTTAAAACATAAAACTGCTCCCATCTTGTCTTGATACAATTTCTTACATGCGATAGAATAAAAAAGAATCTTTTAAGGACATGGAAAGTTTAAAATTTAACATTAAAACTGAAAGAATAAAAAAAATTTCAGCCAAAAGAACTAATGTACCTAATCAATCAGTTCAAATTAAGCGTAAACAAATTTATTATCATAAAATGAAATAGCAAAATAAAATGTGTAATCATGCGGACACGTGTACTATGTAAATCATTTCCTCAGACAAAAATAAAATTTAACCACAAGAATTGTTTTATGACATTAAGATCAATCCCGTCCCATCAGTGTCAACCACTGTAATAATTACTCATGGATATAAATAGATTTTTTACATGGACAATAAAATGTTTCATCATCATTAAGTTTACCCAAGGAGAATAGATATATATTGGAATGGATTAGTTAAATGTCCAAAATGATACTTAGCTAAATGAAGTTTTTCTCCGTTATTGGAATTTTTTATAGTTCTGACAGCTTCAAATAAATTCATAAATTTACAACTAAAACAGCATTTACATAAGTGGAGATTTTTTCAGTTGTGGTTAAAAAAAACAATGCAGCATTTTGAATGAAAAAATTAGGTCGTTACCAATTTATGGACTTTTGACAATGGAATGGAATGGGTAAAAAGAAATTTTTAAATTAAATTTTTGGTAAATCCTATTATGATTCAAGTCACATGGACAGGAGTGAATTATTAAAAATAATAAATCTTCTTAAAGGTTCTACATTGTAATTATTTCATTATTCTTATATTAGGTCAAATGATTGGTTGTAAAAAAAAAGTTATCATTTAGGGGGTAAAAATTTCATGCATTATTTGTCTTACGTATACGTAGCTATCTTATTTTTGCATTTAGTTTAATTGTATAATACACTCTTTAAAAGTTACTTTTAAATCCCAGCAACTCCATAAACTCTAAACTTCAGGTCCATTTTAATTAAACAATCCAAGTTTCACAATCTACCTATAACTATAAAGCATACTCCCATTTTTTGGTTATAATACTTGATACATACATGTACAAAGGGTAACTTTTCATAAAAGAACAAAATTTAACAAAAACATTACACCACTATGACTTAAACTCCTGGCACAACTAAGACAAAAAGCCAAACCATCTGCTGTGTTATTCTGACTATCTAGTCATCAAAAGATAAGGCAGCAGACAGCAATATTTTTTCATAAAACCATGATAACGCAAGTATCTTTCTATTCAATAGCCAAGATCTTCAATAAAAATCACAAAAAATACATTCCTCAGATTGTTTTTCAAATTCATTTATCCTTGATCATTTATTTCCTCTAAGATGAAAATGATTATTTTTTTTTATTAATAAGTTTTTTATATTGCCTTCTTGTTGTCTTAGTTAAACATGTGACGTCATTTAAGGACGCAGACTTATTAAAATAATGTCCATTTGAACTTTGACATCCTGCAACTTTAATTTCCATTATATATTATCTATTTAGAAAGCCTTCAGACTAGAAGCTTGAATGTGAGATCAATGGAAGACTAAGAAATAATGTGATATGTGAAAAGACATCCTTTTATTGTGAAGGTCTGACTTTATACAGGGCCGTTTAATTATACAACCCTTCAATGAGTGACTTTAACCTGCACAACACATTATGAAATCAGATGTTGAAAGTTATCACACAAAAAGAAATTCAATCTATTGTTGAGGAAAGTATCAATATAATGCTGCATGTCATTGGGTTGCTGTCTCATGTCCTAAACATCTCTGTCATTGGGTTGCTGTCTCATGCTGCATGTCATTGGGTTGCTGTCTCATGCTGCATGTCATTGGGTTGCTGTCTCATGCAGTGTCCTAAACATCTCTGTCATTGGGTTGCTGTCTCATGCAGTGTCTTAAACATCTCTGTCATTGGGTTGCTGTCTCATGCAGTGTCCTAAACATCTCCAGAACTCAGTTCATTTATGTTCAGATGAATAATCCATGTTAACAAATAGACATGTATACAATTTGGTTATATGATTGTATATTATACAGTATATATAAACCTCCACCGTTTCTATAAATAATGACATGGCATGCTAAATAGAGGTCCTTTTAAATTGTAAACAGTGAAACATAATGTCAGGGAATTGGATGAACGAGAATTGCAAAATAGCAGAATTGCAGTCATAAACTGATGCAAAAGCAACTGTGAAAGTCACATCAACTGATAACAGTTGAAATACAATGAACTGGTGAAAATGGTTAATGCTATTCATTGAGATGCAACTGTAGCTAAGCAAAATGAATATTCAATTAACAAGATTTAACTATAAATAAAAGACAGTGCTTAGAAAATCTTGAAGTTGCTGCTAAAACTTTTCTTCAAAGTGTTTTTGTAAATGAGTTTTTTTCCATTTTTCTTACCAATAGCTTATTTTTAAGCAAAGCGTGATTGAAGACACTCCTTTGTGATTCTAGGTTCATGCAAGCGGTCAGGAACATGTTTGGAAAAAATCAGATGTCGAAAAAAGGGGTAGATAATTTAAAACTTAGTTAACTGTCCATTTAACCCAGGTAATTTTCATGTTAAGCTCATTATTTCTTATAAAGCTTTAGCAGTTATTGATATACTGGTAGATGAGACTGGCCACATTTCTAAAACCAGTGGTCATTTGGGATTGCATTATTAAATTCTGTTGATGAGGTCTGCTCATTACCATACATATTATAGCGTTCTTGGTTGTGGATTCTGGAACTTAGGTAATGAGACAGACTATCAAAAGCTGTTTCCATAGTTACAACATGCAAATACAACAAATATACTCACTCTATTCTTCTGTTGCAAATGGTAAAGAAAAAATACTACATTAAAACATGGGTTTACAAAAAAACATGGCAGCCACAAGGTTTATGGCAAATGTAAAGATGAATCCTATACAGTAAAAAAATCTCACTATCTTCTGAAGGCAGTTGATTAATGGGACAAAAATTAGATCCAGGCGTGAGGTAAAAATAAAATATATTTCATAAATCTGCAATTGACATCTTTTGATTACATTTATACCATCTTTCATCCAATTTTATCTATTAGCATTTTAAGTGAGTGTTAAAATCATTTAATATTTTTAGCAATAATAGTTTTCACATTACAACAGGATTGTAGTTTCTGTATAATCATTATTTTAGTATGTGATAAATACATCATCAATATTTCATAGAATCTAAAAATTGGGAAACCATAAAAACACAATGTTTTTCAATACAACTGGTTTTTACTTTGCATATGTTATAATCACAAACTATAACATTTGAAAGCCATAAATGTCATGTTCTTTCTAGTGTAGGTAACTGTTAAAAGTTCTGACCTTTCAAGGTCAAAATCTATAAAAACCATGTTATTATATAATTAACACAGTAAATTTCTATTTTGGTACACACCAGTTGACTATTTTAAGGTACACTGTTTCAGTTTTTTGAAACACACGTACAATGATCTTTTTTTGTGTCAGATCTCTACAAATTGGTATCAAGAATATGACCTCTGAACATTTGACTGCTGTAAATATCATAGTCAAACAACCAATGTTAAGTCTTGAAGATCACATGAAATTATATTCTATGACCCAATTGTCATCAAACCCAAGCTGGGTAATACATTAATTATCATCTTGAAATTAAACTCAACAAGGGCTATAACTCTTTCAACAAAATGTTACACCTTCAATATTAATCATATATTCATGGTCCATGATATTTATAACATTACATTTTTTTTTGTTATTTTGAACAAACTTTAGGAATTCATAGTAAAATTCAGTCAGTGACTGACAGCTTCATCAAATTCATAGTAAAATTCAGTCACAAATTAGCTGACTCAGCTTCTTCATATTTTGTGCAGGTGCCATGACAAAATCAAAAGTTATAATTCAACTTTGGAAAAGTATGACAAAAAGATAGATAAACAGACACATAAATGGACAATTTTTGGTCAATATCATATATGTTTTGGCGCATTTTCAACAAAAAACTGCAGCAGCCTACGGGACATATACATCTTAGTTGAAATTTTAACAAAATGAGAAAAATCAACATTGCATCAATTTTTATTGATGAAAATTTCCTTGCAAAGTTTTCAACTGTGAGCACCCAGCATGAGAACTAAGATATAAACAACACTTTATTACTTTTAATCCTCAAATAGGAGGGTCTGAGAATGGGAATCATTTCTGTATTCTTGAATTCTTTGTCATTTTCTTTATTCTATTTTTTTCACATTATTTTCCATTCTTTATCATTTTCACTTTTTTTATTTATTCTCTTTTTTACCCTAAAATTTGCTAGTCTATAATATATAAAGCCATAATATTCTCTATTTTGCACACTTCATTCAGGCCCTCATAAATATGATCCTTTAAGTTGTTCAGCAGAGAATCAGAAAGATTCCTGAATAATTCATACAGATGAATAATAAAGATACAACAATCAATACTGAAAAAAAATATTAATCAACAAAGAAGTGACTAATTATGTCGGCAGACGACACAAGAACTTATTATACAATCAGCAGAACAGGGTGCCCATTTAAATCTTAGCAGACGACACAACAACTTATAATTATAATCAGCAGAACAAGGTACCCATTTAAATCTTAGCAGACGACACATTGGAACTAATTATTATACAATCAGGAGAACAGGGTGCCCCTTTACATCTTAGCAGACTCAAGAAGCTATAACCATGTCTTTAAATGCTGGATTTAAGTTACAAGGATGTATAAACAAATTATGCAAGAAAAGTAGTAGATGTCTATAACCATGCTGGTTATTGACTAATCTTAGAAAATTAACTCATTTGCATATCAGTATCACATGGAAGTCTCTTGAATATTCGATTGGCTGATATTGACATGATAGATTTAAGTGTTAACCATCCTGAATTTTAATTAAAGACCAGATTATATTAATTATGCCCCATTTATTTCTGCTAAATTCAACTTTCTTGTTAATCAATGGCATATCAAATAATATATATGACCAAATGAAGAAGTGTTTTTATTTCATACAGCCTTATAATTTGGAATCTAAAGAGCTGTTCAAATATATCTGTTCTAAATTAAAGTTTTTTATGACTAATAACATCTGTTAATATTTTTATATTTATTTGTATGCTCTTTTCCATAGCATGTATGTGATTACAGCCCTTATCAATCTTAATGTGGCTGATTCAAAATTTTCATGAGTTTTAAAATTATATAGCCACTGCAATAAACAAGTCTGGTGAAATCTATAAAGGTAGTACTCTAGGAAATTAACATCTATATCTGCTGTTATATCACGTCTTTAGAACTAGAAGAAATTATTTACTCTATATAAAATTTAATCTACAAACATCCTGATATTCAAATTCGAAAATCTTTGAATTGGAGAAAGATAACCAATCTCAGAACAAACTATTCAAATGAATCAAGTGTGCCGTGGACTTTATGTGAAAGAACTACAATATTTATCAATTGCTGTTTATATCGAAAGATTAGAAAATGTACCTTGAGAATGTGCATCAGGGGAAACAAGAACCTTGAGAATGAGCACCAGGGGAAACTATTCATTTCAATAACATTTACATAAAATCTTTTGTGGTCAACGAAGGAGACTTATTAGTGCACTCTTTAATAGAGTTCAAAAGATTAAAAGGTCAAATATAAATTCTTGACGCCACACAAAAATAATTTCATTTATGTTGAAATTTCAGAAAATCAACCTTCAGAAAGGGTATCAGGAGAGACCATTCATTTTAATATAACCTTCAAATACAAACTTTTGAGGATAAGGTGGGATTGCATTGCAAACTAAAAATGGAGTTCAACAGCATTAAAAGGTCAGATACATGCCTGTCACAACAAAACAAATTTGTTTATACCGAAATGTGAGAAAATCAACCTTGAGAAAAAGTATCAAGGGAGACAATTTATTACCATATACCCTTCAATTACTTTACTTTTGTGGTCAACATGGGATTGCAATGCAATCTTTAATAGTGAGTAACTAAGCATCAAAAGGTCAGATACATCTATCTTAAGTATTCTCCTTTTAGATTACATCAGAATATTAACAAAGTTTAAAACAATATTTGAAAGAATCAAGGGAGACAATTACAAGATACAAGTAATTAGTGGTAAATTCTTTCAAACACTTATTTATAAGACAGGAAATGCTTACAGAGATGTGAATTTTGATTTTCCTTATCAAAATCATTTTAATGTTATTCAAATATCGTTTTATCATGAAACTTGTTTACTAAAGAGGCTTCCAACTGTCATTCCTGATAATCAAACATCAAACTTAGAATGGGGAATCAGTTACCATGGTAATGTAACAACTTACATCTTCATCTTTTATAAATATATTCATCAATAAGTATTAGTCATATTTATATTGATCAAATATACATCACTACTTGATCTACTCTGGTTGGAAGAGTAATTTAGGTTAACATTTATGAATGACCTAATATTAAACAATTTTCAATTTCGCAAATTGGACCTGACAGCAATTTTTTTTAGACATCTTTATCATTGGGAAAGGATTGAAAATTTTCATTACACTGATTATCAAATCCCCCTTATATGGTAATTACAAACCTAACTCTGTCTGTTAATGTCTATTGATACATCAATAAATGTCTATTTCAATTTCCATATTTAAGGTGTGTTTGATTACTTTCAAAGTATAATGAATTGATCCTTCACAAACTTACCCCCTGGGCAAGACCCCCCTCCCACCAATTATATTAAACACTATTGAACTTCTTTATTGAGTGCTATTACAGATAAAAACTGCCATTCAACATTTTTCAAATCATTTTATTATTATTACTGAAAAAGCACTAAAAACATACTACCGGACAAAACATTACAAGAATAATTTGCAGTGTTAAAGGCCATTATAAAATGATTCCCTATTTTACCATTAATTCATCTTTTGATGACATTCCAAAGTACAAAACAAATTTACACAAATCTAGCAGAATCATTACAGTATAGATTTTTACTTTCATGTAACTATTCAATAATGGTTTCATAACAAATCATTAAAACCTCTTTTATGCAATTGATGTTATTTCTCATTTCAAAGCATTGGAATACGAAAGCATTTTCCAAAGGAATTAACATCACTCATAAAGTGAAGCAAACTTTTGATAAAAAAACGAATATTTTTTATCTCCCCTTTTTCCAACAAAGATCTACAATTTAGATTTACTCGTTTATCTTTCTCCATTAGAGACAATCTTTGATATTTGACATGAGGTCTATATTTGGGTAAATGATAGACATTATGCTATTCCTAGATAAACCAATGAAGACAATTTGTGATGATATTATCCATTTGCATGTTTGTGGTAAATAAGAAGACAGATCAATCAAAGGGAGACAATTTGTGATTATATTATCCATTTGCATGTTTGTGGTAAATAAGAAGAGAGATCAATCAAAGGGAGATAATTTGTGAATTGTGGTAAATTGAGAAAACCAATCAATCCATTACAGTGTTTCACAACTTACTGTACTTCTATTAAATGCATGAAAAGATCTATGTCCTATGTTATATCTCATCTCCGTAACTACAATCTAATTTCCTAGAGAGAGACATTGAAGGACGTAACCTGCAGATCAATTAAGGATTCCTAATTTAACAGTTTCTGCTCTTTGGTCAGGTTGTTGTCTCTTGACACATTCTCCTTTTCCATTTTCTATTTTTAGTTTTACATTGAACTGACAACCTTATAAAAACAATGTGTCAGCATTTATTATGCACAAAATTCAGCTGCAGTAAACACAAACATTAGACTGCTTCCACAAAATATATATACATTACATAAATTAGGCCGTTAGTTTTCTCGTTTGAATTGTTTTACATTGTCATTTCGGGGCCTTTAATAGCTGACTATGCGATATGGGATTTGCTCATTGTTGAGGCTGTTCATTGACCGATAGTTGTTAATTTCTGTCATTTTGGTCTCTTGTGCAATCAAACCACATCTTCTTTTTTATATAAACAATGGTAACCCTATGAGGAGCAGTATTAACCTCTAGTAAGCCTGAATTTGTACTCTGGCACACAGAAACGCAAGGGGTACGTTTAAACAGGTTTACAAATCGTCTTTTCTTTACTGCAAATTGTAGATTACAGAACAGATGACTAATGTAAAGACCTAAATACACGTAACCCCCCACAGTAATAATTAATTAACCCTTAATGACAAAAAGCATCCAAATCAAATGGCTGTTAGCCTCAAATGAAGCAAAACTAAAGCTTAAGTACTTAGACTTTTCATTATCTGTAAGCCTGTCATAATCCCGTTTGATATTTTTCTGTGTGAGGCCTCAAGCCACAGTTAAAAAGGAAGAACCATTTATCATAAAGTTGTTTAGATTGTAATTGTTCAATTATTTTTTTAATTATGGGGTCCTTTGAGGGGTTGTAACCTATCTTAATGTTTAAATTGGTAGACAATTATTTATTCAAAATACCAATTCTGTTAAATTTTAAATGCATCCATATGATATTTCAAAGTTTGAAAATCTTGATAGACATTTCAGATCCATTCCAATCTGAAATTGAAAATTTGGAATGAAGCTAAATTCTGGTTGTAGGAACTCCAAAATCTTCTAGTCCCTAAAAAGTAAAGATATTTACTTTGGATTCCATGTTCGAGGAATTTGTGTAAACCATGAACTAAAAATATCAACAAAAAAACAATTTTTGATACATTTGTAGCTTGTAGTAAAATATTGAAATTAAATATCCACAAAATATTGGTACCCATGAATTAAAAATAAGTACCAGTATTCCAAAATCATTTTGAAATTCCCCTGCTTTTCCTTTTAAGATCTAGATTCCCCATCGTGGAAGTTTTCTGTTTCTACCCCTGAACATACATTTTACCAAAGAGAAGAAGAAAAAAAATGGGTAATTAACCGAGTACATTATCTCCCTTAATTAACCTGAAGCTAACCAATCATAATTAGTTACAAGGTGATTCAAATTAACTTGTTGTTTTGTGTAAGGATTACTTTGGTGCCTGGCATAAAAATGTTTCTCTATATTATGATGGTTGAAATCAAGGCAATTACAGTAAATAGTAGGAACTATCAGATTGTTGTACTGACATAAAATGAACCATGCATGTGGCATTTACATCAGTCAATATCAAATTTTTCAAAATGACAAGTATGGTCTAAACCTGACACTAAATTTTGAGGTTAATTATCATACCTATAAAGAAACAGAATTTAAAGGGTCTAGAATTGGTGCCATCATTTCTGTATTCTATTCTTTAGATTTTTGTGTCAGACGGGATGATTTCTGTATTTCAATATGATACATGTATTTCTTGTTTGCTATGGCCATGTTTGTTGTAAACCATGGCCAATATTGGCATAAATTACTTTTTCAATAAAAAAATCATTTATCCTCAAAAATAGCATTATATCTAATTTCTGAAAGCGAAGAAGATGCTCTTGCCATTTCCGGAGTCAATCGTAGTACAAAATATACTCTTGCCATTTACTGAGTCAATCGTAGTATTATACATGTCATATTTAGTACTATACATAAATGTAAATCAAATATCACCAATATTTGACAAGGTAAATACTAGTTATCATAAATGATCAATCATTCAATTCTAAATGTATCTGACATATCTAAACTAACGATATTATCACAATCATCTTTTTCAATTCAGTCCAATGTCCGTTTTATTCATTTGTTGTACGCTGTCAAGCTGGACATGGCGCCAGAATTCCTCTGAGATTGTAACTTGATTAAAATCAATGTGGATCTGTCCATAGTGACCACTTGGTTCATAGGAATCATTTCAATTCGGAAGAATTGGCGATTCTGAATAACACTAACCATTTTAGATATATCCAATTAATATAAGTTAAACTGAGGCTAAATTACGGACATTATAAGGATATTATACACTGACAAGGGAAGGCGATGTTAACATGCTTTTGCAGGCTAACATGCAGTAAGGTAACCAGAAGATGAAGTTTTGATAATTTGCTTTTGTTTTAATGTTTGTCCCATTTTACTAATTTGAACAAAAATTAAAGACTCCAAATTGTTATTTTTTTCACTTTTATGTGATACACAAATTTGTAGAATTTTTTTTTGTTAAAGACGATTTATGAAAAGAAAGTTTGGAAAGACAGCATTGTTACCCAACCACATAAAGTTTATATAAATTTAAAATTACGATATTCAATAAATTCATATCCTCGATTCCAAGTTTTTACAAAAAGGGGGGATATTTCAGGTGTTTAATAAAAAAAAGTTAACTAAAACCAAGACAGTAAATTTAATTGGTTTGTACTTTTGAGTTATGAAACATAAGATGTACTATAATTTGTGACTTCAAATCTAGATAAAGTAAGTCTGCTGGTCTCAGAGTGCTGTAACCATCTCTAAATATAATAAAGTTTAATGTTACATGATTCGTTTAGTAATTTTATGACATTCAGAATATTGTCTGCAATATCTTTCTATATTTCTTGTTAGATAAACCATTCAATGCCGATGGACCTTACGTAACAATATATTTCTCATTCCTGAGGGATACCTCTTTCCAACCATATAAAATGTAATTAGCCCAATTCGTGCACTGAGAGACAAAAGTGTATCGATTACGTCTGCTCTTTTTGACCTTTTTTGGAACTGATGACATTGAGAACTTTTTTCCTGCCTTTCATTATCTGGCAATTATTTTCTTAGGAACATTTAGATATGAATTAGAGACTTTCAGTTTTCCATCAAGTCAGCATATCCAATGTTAATGACTTATAATTTGGATTGATGATGAAGAGTTCCAGACATATTCCCACTTCCCAGGTATGACAGGTCTCAGTGTTCAGTCTATTCCACCAGTAATAATACATTTAAATTAATTTATCTATTGAGACAAAATTCCTTCTATTAATTATACCTTAGAGAGGTTGATTATGTTTTTTTTTCTTATTTGATCCTTTAAAGCTTCGTCAGTCATTTAAAGGGTGATTGATAAACTAAAGGAGACCAATATCAGCTTTCTGCGATCAAACAGTAACTTTTGCATGTGTCATTTATTTTCTAAAAAAATATCTTGACTATATGTAATTTTTTTCCTTTCTATTTTTTAATAAAATTTAACAGAGATTCAAAATTAAAGATCTGCAATCAATACTAAATTGCCCATCCACAAAAAAGCCTATCATTTGATAAGTTTTTTTTATTCAGTGTAGGCTTTAAACAAATCTTATTGTCTATTTAAAATAAATGTGCTTATCCAGAAACCAGTTCTCTAACACAAATCAATATAAGAGTACAGTTGCTCCCAACATTTTCCATTACTTTAAATGGAATATTGACAACAGTGTCTTAAACTAGAAACTAAGTTTAGCTGGTTGCCATTATAAAATTAGATATATCATTGGGTTTTCAGATGAACCAGACGCACTGCTCTGTCAATAGAATGTCAATACAATGACAGAATGACAAGCTTCCTGTTTGTACTGGGTGACATGGTCTATTTAGAAATTAAGTTGTTTTTTTAGAAGTTTTTATTCAAATTTAATTTGTTGATTGAGTAATTCATGCTTTAATTGAATTTAAACAAGATAACACAAGGCTCCTCAGTACGGACTTAATTTGGGACTGGTTCTGAGCCAAACTTAACTACAAGACATCAAGTTCTTGTAAAGTTTTTTTTATAAAGGGACTTGATCTTCAGTTCACTTAAATTATTGGTCAAAAGCCTGTGTTTTGAATTAATGATTGTTGATTGCCAAACATCATGTTTTAAAATACATTAAAGATCTAACAAGCTGTGTTTAATTAATTAATGGACGTGTGGGAAAAAATCATGAGACAGCAACCAAACTATACAGGTGCTTTAAATATCAACAACCCAACAACAAGAAACTAAAACACAACTGCAGGTCAATATACCATCGTCAACCAAGGGTCATATCAGGTTGTATTAGCCTGGGTCTATAAAAGTTATCTTGAATGAAGCTTACATAAAAATACAAGAATGAGACAACTCACAGTCAACAAAGTCACATAACAGGTCAGTTTTTATTGATAGAAGACCGCATAGTGTCTGGAGAGAATTCAAACCTTAAATGGCAGGAAAACTGACAATTTCCAAAAAAGATTGGAGTTGAGAGCACCTGCTGTTTTGACAGTGAGGACAGGCTAGTGATAGATACATTAGTTGAACTACTGGTAGACCACTGGGGGTCACTGACACCCCATGAATACAAGAGACAAGCACCACTGTACAACCAAATCTCTGAAACTTAAAAATTTACAAATTTTGATGTCTCTATATACAAGAAAAGGTGAAAATAAGTAAGTGTACTGATTTATGAATGACTAATTGTACTAACAGTATAGTCATTGTAACAAGATGCCTGTGAAGATTGGAATGTTATGGGGAGGTAAATCTGACAACAACCTAGACATGATAGAAGTTGTGATCTGTTATATACCGACTCTATTACAATGGATCATACTGGGACTATGTACTTTGATTGACCTTGCTATTGTTTAGTGTCTGTGTGTTTAAAAGTAACACTTATGATGCAAAATACAAGATACCTTTGATGCCTTATTATATCGATCACTTTCTGTTGACATGGGTATTGGATAGTTACATGAATCTTATAATGTCATCTTCTTTGAAAGCAATAACAGGTCAAAGAATTTTATGAATTTTCTTCAATGACATCACATTAGATCAAATATAGCATTTATAAATAATAAGTAATTTGGTACTACTCAGGGAATAATCTTAAGAAAATAGAACTCAGATTTTTCTCCTTATTGAAATTCTCCTCAAGGTGACTTTTGGATGAAGAACAACAATAAGTTGTGATCTGCCACTGCTTTAATTTTTGTCAAGACCAGTAGGAAATTAGTCAGATTAGTGGATACACAAAATTCTCGTGTCCCTAATCAACATTTTAAAGAACTGCATGTCAACTGAACCATAAACATCAAATGAGTTTCATTGACAATTTTTCTCTTTACATAACAACAGTTAAACACTTAGTATAACCCCTAAGGAATTCTATGCATTATTCTCTTTTAGATTTCTATCAAAACAAATGAAAATGGTACAGCTCTTTTATTCTACTCTCATTTATGATTGAAACATAACATTGTGATTCAATAAATCATTGATAGTGTCTGCTAAAAATCTTTTTGAGATTAGAACTCTGCAAAAATTGGAGAGATAAACGTACTGTAAATGGAAGGGTGGGAAGATTCAACCATGCTTATCTTGTCGACAATCAATGTTTAATGGAGTCAAGTTTTTTCTCCTCAAAAGGTCAAACATGTGTCTTACGTAACTTTGGTTTTAATCTTTGTGGTTAAAACATTCACATCTTCAAACTCAACTTCAAATTTAGTGTTTTAACATACAGTTTTCTGTGTGTGTCTGTCCTAATGTGACGAAACAGACCAAATACTCTTGCTTCATGGCGATACCACTCAGTCTTGCATTTGTGCTTGGATCATTAATACATCGAAAAAAGACGTGGGTTGTTGGTCTAGAAATGTTAGTATGTCCTTTACCAAAATGCAGTGACTTATCTTTTAAAGAGTTAGTAATTCAAAATACAAAAGCAGAAATAAATCTAAACCTTCTACCTATATAGATATCATGCTTTAATCAGCTGGAAATATTTTCCGGTAATTTCATTTTAAATATACCTAATCTAATATTCATCAGGAAATATAACTAATTTACAGTAAGGGGTACACCTAGTTTTCAATAAAATCAAATTAGAATAATTAAGATCAAATTTGAAACCAGACATATATATAGCAGGTGTCCAAATGAAAACAAATTATCCCAAATTTAAAAGTTTCACTTTAATAACAGGAAACAGTTTATTGATTTCACAGATTAAAACAAAACTTTCCAAATCTCAGGTTTAATTTATTGATAAAAGCCACTAAATTGCTGAAACATGGTTAGCTGTTCAGCTGCAAGTGCAAACTGTGCACGGCACGGGATGACAGTTGTGTGCAGAATAAGAGTTATTGTTGAATGACATAACATCAGCACCAATGACTGTGTGGGTGCTCCAATGAAGCAGGAAGTTAAATAACACAAAAGATTTTATAGATTAAGGGAATAGTCTACATATTCAAACATGGAAAAGGTCAACAACTATAATAGATGGTCATTAAAGCTGATGTAGGGTATATTGTCAGAGTCAGCAACAATCAAATAAAAGAAATATTTGAAGCCCATAAACTTAAACACTTAGGTGTCTAAACAATATATCAGACTCTACTAATAATTAAAGCAGGTAGATGATGGTTATATCTGTCAAAGGTTCCAAGCATGTAAGTTTTAGCAATGCCCAAAATAAATAAAGAGAAATAAGGGTACTGAAAATGACGTATCTTATAATGGCTGGTTGAGTTTTAGTGACACCTATGTATGGCTTGGTAAAGGAGGGAGGTATTTATTACAGAAGCAGATTTGTAAGGTTGATGAAGTTGCAAGATAACATTAATGATGCAACAGTATAACTGTCTGGGAAATAATTAAGTAGTCACTGCAAGGGAAAGCTACAATTTCTCAAATAGATAAGTTAACTCTTCATAAGTTTAGTATAACAGTTGCATGTATTAATACACACAGAATCATTTTTAAGTACATATCTAAGATAGACTCTGTTTTTTTTTCTTAGATCCCATATTCCCATGCTATATATTACAGCTACATCTCTCCCCTGCCTTAACTTATAACTTCCCAGAAAAAAAAATTTGATCCTTCGAATGCAATAACACAATGATAGGAACTAAATGGGTTCCACCTATATAAGGATACATAAAATTATTGTTCTAGAACAAAAACCAAAAATTTCGGTACAATATTGTACATTTTATCAAGGGGCTTAAAATACTTTGGAATGACAAAAGTTAAATAGGCCAAATATTTGTTAAATTTCATCTGGATTAGTTGAAGAAGGTTGTCAAAGACCTCGAGCAAGTTTTAACTACCTAAGAATCACCATTTTTTTTTTATGGAGGTGACCTTTCTGCACTTAATTTTTTGTGCCTCCAACAAATCTTTGTACTTTAAGACTTGTTTCTGTTGATTTTTCGTACTGCCATGACATTAAAAAACAAACAAGTTTCCAAAATAGTAAAATATCATCAATAATTGAAATTGAAGCAAAACTTCAAAAACAAATCAGAGGTACTATCTAAGAAACTCAAATAAACAGTCAACAACATAAAAAAAGGTTGGTTATCGAACAAACATGGAGTTGATAATGAAACGCACCACTATAAGTGGATAAGAATGCCCTTTCCTTTCAGGTGTCAAACAGTCATTCTTAGCTACCGTTAGCATCAAATTGGGTAAAATTTTACGGGGATTTGTCAAAATATCGTTATTGTGATTTGTAAGAGGTCTTGATTAATTATCGTTTCCGTAATTTTTGGAAAAAATATAAAGTGAATCATCAAAATCAGTCCATTTTTTTATCGTTAAAAAAAAGTGAACATCTTATCATCATGCACTAAAAAAATATTGTTAATGTCATTTGGCAAGAATTTTTACCATTATTGGTCTGATGAAGGTAACTCCATTACAACCCTCTTATAAGGGTACAAGAATCACACCAAGACATTACTTTCTGATTTCCTAGAATTGAAAACAATTATCATTGTAAAAGTATTAGCTGATTTTCTGGACCATTTGGTATCAAGGTATTTAAGACACCTGGAGCCAGATGTTGACACTACATTCTTTCACCATGCCAGTTTCTGCATCATTAGGAAGCCTAATTTTAGAATACACCTGTTTGACACCTGATTTTAAGTTCAGAGGTTGTAAACTTGTAAAAAATTTAGTCAAGAAATATCCTTGAGGCATTTTTTTCAAGGTCATAAGAATTTTCGAAGTAAGATGATCATTAGTTTCTGAAATGCTACAACTGCAATTGGTGAGATTTTTAGTGTTCTGATTTTTAAACAGAGCTAAATGATATTTGATACTTTTGAACTTGCGATTAATTTTATGTTCTGGTGTCCTTGTATAGAAAACGTAGCTTGCCATTATATTGAATCTGTAGGCATTTAAGTTATAAATTAAGTCCCATGCATTTGCTTTGTAAAAGGTATTTTGAAAACAGAGTTCGAACAGATAAATTTGGAAAACTAATGCCTTGGTGCACTCTCATACATATTGACATACAATTCCCATGTCCCTTGTAATATAGAACCATGTATCATTCGGAGAATATACACATACATCAATCATTATTGATATTCTAGAAAGCTGAAAAGAGCAGTAAATATTGAATATCATTATAGAAAGTGATTGAGCATCAATTCTAATATCCTGACATCAAATATTTACTTAGTACTAAAATTCTAAGCAGAATTTCTACCCATATGACAACAAATATTTACTTTTGGTTAAGAACCTAATCCCTTAGCATCCCATATTTATCTTGCTACGTTCTCTTTGTTATTCATCAATTTCGTCATTATTGAACCCGATTCTTTTATTCAAATGATGGAATAAAAGTTGGTTATATCAATACACTTATAAGACAATGACCATTGAACTAAATTGATGTCATTAAATAAATATTTTCTCTTGCTTATGTCATGTATGTAGTTGTTGTTTCAGCAATAATGTTTTCACTCAAACTTACAGAGTTCTT
The DNA here is from genome assembly GCA_019925275.1 of Mytilus edulis. Taxonomy (NCBI): domain Eukaryota; kingdom Metazoa; phylum Mollusca; class Bivalvia; order Mytilida; family Mytilidae; genus Mytilus; species Mytilus edulis. Next base: position 11,157,965 of record CM034357.1, read on the forward strand.
TCCTGTACATGCCATCAATACAAGTTATGTTTGTGGTATTTAGCTGGCTCTCCTAAATATTTTTATCTCCATCCCAATTTTCAGAGGAAAAACAGATAGCAACATCTTTCACATTTCATTTAAATTAATCATACTCAAGTCTATGTGGAAAAAAATCATCATTAAAAGATGAAAAAGGGGGAGGTGGGAGGAAATACACTTTGAGTGGCTTCTATTTATCAAACCTTAAACATACAGCAATAGAGGCATTAGGACACTCAACTATTAAACCACAATCAAATCACACATCACATAAAAAGGGAGGAAAAGAAATAGCATGGTTCTTTTACTTTGACCTTGTTATGTGTTGTAACTAAAATACCCTATCCCCCTTTTTTCTTGAATTTATAAAAATGTTCACGAAGTGAAAGCAACATCTGCAATGATGTAAAGCGGTACAAGCTTAAGAATGATGGATTTTCCACATGCTGACAACATTGACCTTGTATGACCTCTCATACTTACATGTAATAGACAACATAGCTGTCATTGTTATACATGAAATATACATCAATGTGACTGCTATGGAAATTGTTTGAATACTAGGTGATGAAAATTGAGCATTTTTCTGTTAATTACTGACAACTATAAGTCAAGAAAGATGATACAAATTTTACTCCTTTTCTGCAATTTGCAACTGCTTTAACACTTTAGGATTTCATGGTAGATCTTGCATGTTTTGCAAGGGTTATAAGGGTTTGTGCAACTATATTTTGTTTTATTATCTCTGATGGTGAGACCAATCACAAATATGTGATGTCCAAGTGCACGAGGGACTGATTGGTGCATGATTATGTCACTTTAACTAGAGGCTCTCAAGAGCCTGTATTGCTCACCTGACTCTATTTGGGGTTTTGAAATCATATAAAAAAAGATAAAATTTGGCTACCAAGTTACAAAGCTTGGTCAGCACCTAATAAGGATTTGTGCATGATTATGTCACTTTAAAAAGGGAGAGAAGTTTCAAAAGGGCCAATGATAAATCAAGTTAAAAATATTCTTCATTTCTTCCATTAGGACACCTGAAGCATTTCATAACTCAACACCAATATATAATCTTCAATGATACTATGTATAAATTTTGTTTGGCATAGAAGATTATTTACCATTTAAAAAAATTATCGATTGTCTGATCAGCTAAACCAGAAACAGCTGAAAGCCAAAAATTCACATAAATTGAATCAATGTCTGACTGCAAAAATGTTACTATAGTACATGCATGTGCCTACGTGTATGTTATCACAAAAACTGTACTTAGTTGCCTCCCCTTTTTAGCTGAAATTGTGCCAAAAACTACAAAACCTTAACCTCCAGTTTTCAGATATAAAAACATGTTTTAATAACATCTTCATATGTGAAAGACAAACGATATTCCATGTTATCAAGCGTAATCTAAGGTAAAAATCTGTCGGGTTTTAATGTTTTTGACAAAATAATCCACCTTCTATTTTGAAATTAACAACAGATGTATAATCACCTGTATCATCAAAATTGATTGAAGAATTTTTAACTTAATTAAAAGAGTACGCACTATAAGAGTAAAGTTGACTTCAAACTCCAAGGGACTTTTAGATAAACTTCCAACAAAAGATTTATAAATAGTAGAATATGTGAGAAGTTACTGTATTTAATTAAAATTGTAACAAGAATTAGTTAATTAATCATCTGAATCAAGGAATTAAAGTTTTGTATAAAAAAAAGGGATTGGGGGTGGAGGATGGCTACATAAGACTAGAAACTAAATCTGCTAAACCCCTCAGGGGGGGGGGGGGGGGGGGGAAGTCAAGGTTGTTAAAAAAAAAAAAACTCATCATCATGCAAAGTCCAGTTTATAACTATAACTATATTTACTGACTGTGACTTCTGATTGGATTTAAATTAGCAAAATTGGGTGCTAAGGAAATATGGATGAACATTTGGTTGGGTGACTGAAAACAGTAGTTTTGTTGCTACTAGCTTCAGAGACTGCATTATGGCCTAAACAGTTTGTGACGAACTTAAACTGAGAGCTCAACCTTAATCCCCAAAAATCTGTTAAAAAGGGCTTAGTTAAACTCATCAGCTTAGAGTCAATACAACATCTCTATAATCAACACAAGAAAATATGACGACAAGATTTCATTTTACAATAAAGTACAAAAAAACAAAACTTACTTTTTGACAGAATGAAAAGCCAGGCAAACAAGGAACTCAGAACATTCTGAGAAAAATCTACAGAAAACATCTGGTTTCCTAATGATTGACAGGACACTAGGAGACAACTGGTTTTCAATCTATACATGTATATCACTAAAGAACCAGATGTTCCCCAAGATATGCAGTTTATAAACAATACATAACCCTACTCCTGCTGTTATCCTTTGTTTTATGTAACAGATAAGCAGATCAAGCTGTGATGGATCAGTTATGTCAGAACTTTTCTCTTTTTTTTTTGCCATTTTGTGAGAATATATAAATTCCAAGTCAATTCTGTCATGCTTATACTATTAAACCTCTTCTGCTCAAAGACTGACTGCTGACCTTGACCCGAAAAAAATGTCAAACTTCATTAACTAATTTCAAATGACAACTCAGCCTAACATCTTTATTCTTCAAAAGACAAATTTTGCAACCAATAAGATGAAAGCTATTGAATGAAAAGCTGAATAAAAAGAATAATGGCAAAATTAGTAAATGACTGAAGGAAAAGATATGGGAGATAACTCTAGCAAAAAAGAAAATTTATATGATAAATGTAGGGATGCATTATCTATTCTATTTTCTAGTATTTGGAATGCTTTCTAGTAAGTTTGAATTTTGTCTGTGAGTCTTACCTCAGAATTTTGGCCAAGAAATTGTATTGAAATATATGAGACTATGCATTGTTTGTTTTTATTTATACCAATAGCCTGTTTAAAACAGAGAATAAAATGCTCCACGGTGAGCAACTGAAAGAAAATGTAGAGAAAAAAAATTGTATTTTGTTGAATGAATTACAGACATACAGACTTGTTTCATTTACAGTTTTTATTCTGTCTGGGTGTCACCACTATGAAAGACATAACAGAAACAGATTTCTCCACAGGGAACCAGTTCAAATACTGTAATTTCACAAATTAATATGCTTAATATTGTTAAAAATACATATCTGATTAGTATGTACTCAAATTAATTTGGCATTTTTTGCAAATATTGTTTAACTTTAGATGAAATTGTTATGAAATAATAACAAACCAGAAATGAGAAATGAGGATACCTTATGTTTTACAAAACGTTATTTTAATAAATATCCAGATCAAATATCATGTTATAATTTGATGAAATCACAATCTGTCCATATGTTTTTTACACAATCGTCCATTTCTAATTATTTTATTAGATTCACACATGTTCTTTAGATAGGGTCTAATTTGTGTAAGAGAATTGAAATAATAAAAACATGATTATGAATCATACGTAACACTACCAATAAATAACATATAAATTCTGATTATAATCAGGAAGTTAATCAACCTTTAATATGATTATATAATTTCTGAAATAAGATTAATAAAGAAATACTTGTAATAAAGCATATATAGGAATAAAAGGAGATGTGTTGTACAAGATATCAACCCCAGAAAATTTAATATATCAGCAAGACTTGAGGTCTCGAGTCAAAACATGTGGTACAATCTGTTCATGAGCCTTAAAGAGATTTCCAAAAGGTGTTTGATTTGATGATGTTCATACAATTATGTTCTCAGCTTATGAATCGTGATATTTTAATAACTTGAACATTAGATATAAATATATTGTTTTTATTTTGGGTAGTCGACTTTTTCATGGTTACCAAATTCTGCTTTGGCAAATATCAAAACTGACAATTTTCAAATACATGTCAGTAACATCAAGCAGTATTCTTAAACAAATTTAAAAGTTATTTGCAAGGTCACTCTATGATGAACAAATGACATGAACCTCAATGATGAACAAATGACATGAACAGCATCTTGACTACCTTAGTAGCAATCCTATTTATGGCCTTGAACTTTTCACAACAGCAGATAACTGACCTTGAAATGAATGAAAAACTAATTTACTTTGATTGGCCAAAAAGTAGATGGTTCACTTCATCTGCACACACAAAGCTAAAGAAAATGAACAAATGTTTCAAAACTTAAAGTTGAATGAGGCCTTCAAAATGCAGCAAAGGCTCGCATCTCATTGTAGGTTCTACACATTCCACTGCACAAGAATGAAGCAACAAAAACTTGTCAAGCTGTGGACAACACTAAACATGTGCATTGAAGAAGCGTGATGCTTAATTGAACAATCAATAACAGGTTTCTCTCCCTTCCCCTGTCAGTGTGCAGTTTGAACCATGGTTAGAACCATGGTTAACCATGGTCAACCATGGTTGTATGACCATGGTTGACCATGGTTTGACAAAATTGTTAATTGGCCGACCATGGTTAACCATGGTTTTAATGACCATGGTTGACCATTGTTAGAACCATGGTCAACCATGGTAGGAACCATGGTCAACCGTGGTTACAACCATGGTCAACCGTGGTTCGAACCATGGTCAACCGTGGTTCGAACCATGGTCAACCGTGGTCCCAACCATGGTCAACCGTGGTTCCAACCATGGTCAACCATGGTTATTAATGAGTCAACCATGGTCAACCATCTCCATTAGACCATGGTTGGCCATTTTACATTCTTGTCAAATCAATCTTCAATTATCTTGAAACAGTTAGTCTACTTGTTATGGAGCCTGTATACTTCTCTTCCTTTTTGTGTCAGGACTACCAACAAATGCTAAATTGCATGAAACTCTTTTAAAGCTACCCTTGCAGAAATGTTCATCCATAAAATGCAAAAGCAGTTTCCACCTGCAAGAACATAAAATTTTCCACAAAGAATCAATTGTTCTTGATAATTTGTATACAATAACAGATTTTAAGGATCAAAAATGTTTTATCTTCTTTTGCAAATTTTCAATAATAAAAACACCCAACAAAATAAACATTATGAACATGTTTTTGTTTAAACAAATAATTGTAACCCCCCCCCCCCCCCTTTTTTTTTTGGTTTACCTTTCAAACAAAAGAATGATTGTGTAAATTATTTTACCATTGACAAAATTTTCATATTGTACAGTTTTATCAGTTACACCTGGAATTAAAAACAATTAAATATAAAATTTATGTTGATATGGATAACTGACACTGACAAAAAGACTCATTTCAGGTGGCATGTGTTCAATTAATGAAAGCCAAATCAAATACTGTAACAATTTTTACATCTTTTAAACAAAATATCAAACAGATTTCCTGTGAATGTACTTATCTGATAACAAATCTTCTTTACGTGACAACACTGGACATCAAATCCTTCACTTGATTTTTAGAGCGCGAAATAACTTTACTGAGATCACGTGACGTTTGTTCCAAGTCATTTAAATGTTTCGCACTGAGTGAATCATTGTTAACGGTTGGTGATAATAATTGATCATGACGTCGCATGTGTTTCTGGTTGGGGAATAAACATAAACAATAAAGACTAAAGATATCACTCTGAAATGTTTTCAAGTTCTTAAAATATGCCGTATAATGATAAAGAAAGGCAGATTTATGAACTTGGAGAGAAAGTAAGAAATTACGTCTTTGGAAGAAAGAAATACATCGTTAAATGACAGCGTACAACTGTTAAAAAACAAGGAATACTGATCGAAAGTAAGTTCCAACTTCCAGTTTGTAAAAGTTTGTAAGTCCTAAATTTGACCCGACTGTAACTAGCATTCTCTGCCACTATAGCTTTACTGCTCAGTTTATGTGTGTTTTAAAATGTATAGAGAATATATTGTTATCTGGTTATTGAAATAATCATGAAAGGTCACAATTTACCTCTTGGGAAGAAAGAAATTAAAAATTGTCAATAACATTGTACCACTGAAAAAACGAGCACGATTTTTTAATATTGAAAGTCTCAAAGTAATTTACAATTTGTTATAAATTCCCATGGGTATAATCCAGATCAATATTTATTCACCATGGTCCAGGTTGTCAAGTTGACCATGGTCAGGTGCAAGACCATGGTTCATTGGTTGTCAAATTGACCATGGTTGATTAGACCATGGTTGTCAAATTGACCATGGTTGATTAGACCATGGTCAACCATGGTCAGATGTTTACCATGGTCACAAACGTGGAAAACCATGGTTAACCATGGTTAAATAGAGCATGGTCAACCATGGTCAGATGTTGACCATGGTCACAATCATGGTTAACCATGGTTAACCATGGTTTTCAGCACAGTCAACCATGGTTTGACCATGGTTATCAATGGTTAGCGATGGTAACCATGGTCAACCATGGTTGCATTTTGACAGGGGTTGACATAAAGTGACCTTGACATATGTCTATTGTTTATGTCACCATTGACATTCATCTATAGTTGATTTTAGGTTTGTGTTGTTGGATTGCTGTACAAAACATATATTTTTCACATGAAACCACACAATGATTTAATTTTTCTTCCAATTCACTACTTAAGCTAGATAAATAAGCAATGTATGATTTTCCCATTTATCATGTAAAACACCATATCAAATCTAAATGTTGATGTTTTGGGTGAGGAAGAATATGTACTAGAAAATTTTCTACATGATCATTAAATTGTAGAAATGATTGCATTTGATGATGGCATTCATTTCCTTAACTAATTTTCCAAATGATGAGAACAGATTATTGTTTCACAGATGGTGATTAAATATCTTACATGAGAAGTGACCCATGAACTACAGGAAAAATGACCCATAACCACTTGAAATTTCCAAATGTATTTTAGAGATCTACTGATATTTGCAGGTGGTTTTCAACTAGATTGATTTTTAGGGCATAATTCCAGAGAATTATATAAACACAAGCTGTAGATTTAGAAGGGAGATAACTTTTAAAGCTTATTCTAAAATTGATTCAGATTTACCTATATTTTTTTTTTCAGCAGAGCAGAATTAGCTAAACAAAATATCTTTTAAAAAATTTCAAGGGAATGATCCAAAAGAACACAAAACAAAAAAAGACATATGGATGAAAACAAGTTTAAAATTCGTCATATACAAGTATCTAAAAAAATATTGAAAAAGTCTAGAAGTTTAAAAATCTAAAAACTTCAACTTAAAATGTGTCAAAACAAACCTTACGTAACATTTTTCAATTTCAAGTTTTATAAGAATTAGTCTTGATTTTGAATGATTATTTTAGTAAAATATTCAAAAGGACTTATATCTCTTTTAGGGGCCAGCATAACAATACATTCTTTAAAAACAACAACATTTCTTAAACAAAATATGCTCTGCAATTCTCATTACACAAAAGCAAAGCCTCCTGTTCATGTGTCTGTCCAAAATCAGGAACTATGTCAGTGGTTGTCATGACAATACAATAGTCAATGTGAAATTTAAAGAAATGGATATGGAGTTTTTATGTAATACATGTACTGATTTTTCTATTGATAAAAATACAATTAAACAAATTGAAAAGGAAAATTTTTGTAGATATAAAGAGAAGTGGTACTCTGACTTAATGTACAATGAAAGAAGTAAATTGCGAACGTATAGAATGTTTAAGCAATGTTTTAATAAAGAAAAATATTTATGTATTAATATGCCTGGAAAATATAAGAGTGCATATGCTAAATTTAGATGTGGTGTTGCACCTCTGAGAATAGAAACTGGCCGATATGAAGGCATTATGGTTGACAATAGATTATGTTTTAATGAGCAATGTAAGAAAAATAACATTATTGAAGATGAGAAACATGTCTTTATTAACTGCCCAGTATATGCAGATTTACGAGCTATTTTATTTAGACATGCTAGCTCTTTTAATTGTGATTTTGTTAATTTGTCTGATGATGATAAATTCAAATTTTTATTCACTGATGAAAATGTGTGTTACTTTTTATCCAAAATCTGCTATGATGTATTATTAAAAAGAAAAGGTATTTTATATAATTGTAGATAACTATAATGTGTTTTGTAGAAATTTTATAGTCTCTCATAACTCTTTTTAGAGTGGCTCATGTTGTTTTAAATATTACTGTAATTTTATAAATGCATAAATGTATGTCAATTTTGAGGTGAGACTCTAATAAAGTATTTGTCTTGTCTTGTCTTGTCTACTTGGCAACCCAGTAAACACACGACGTACTCCCGACGTCGGTTAATGGTCGTCTGAACGTCATGTCGTGAGTTTACGTCGTACCAACGTTGTGGGAACGTAAAAATCCAACGTTGGATGCAGACGTACAGACGACGTTATAAAATTACGTCGGATTCACGTAAATTTAGTACCTTGTCAGGACGTAACATTTTATTACGTTGTGACAACGTGCTTATAACTGTCATAATCCGACGTAACATTTTGTTACATCGTATCGACATTATAAGAACGTAGTGAATACATTGTAAAAATCTGGTTTTATTGGACGAATTTTTGGGGTATGTCTTAATGAGTATTCCTGGATGTATCGATCATTCACCTTCACTAGAATATATTTACGATTTTTTCGATTTAAAAAAAAAAAAAAATCCCCCTTTTTTCCCGCAGACATAATTTTCACCAAGATGTCAAAGAAAATATTACAAATCCAATTTTAATGTTCTAATATATGTATTTTATATGAATATTTATTGTCTAATATATATATCATTAAAATTTTGTCATCATTTATCACTTGGATTTCATAATCGTTTTTTACGATTTGATTAGTGTAACGTTCAGCAGTACTCGGGGTTTTACCGCTGCATATTATGAAAAGTCTGAGCATGCGCACTTTTGCCGCTTGATTTTTGAAAACAGTGAGAAATTTGCAGTGGAAATTTAGCTTGATCCAGATTCCAGAACAAAGAAAAAGGTAAAATAATGATTGCACATTACACCAAATAGGTTCTCCATGATAAAAACAAGTTTGGTTGATGAAAATAAAACAGCTGTTACCGTGTTGGGCGCCTCTTTCAAGTCTGTTATACGTGACCGTGTTGAAATATGATACTTTTTCTTGTGCTGTCAATATATTGCACTGATACAAGGTATTTTAGCCATAATGTGTGTTATTTGAATCCATTTATCAAATTGCTTGACTAATTGTGTTGTTTCTGAAGATATATGCAATTAATAATAAGTAATAACTGTAGAAAGTAAAAAAAAGGGGGAGGGGTGCACAGCCTCAAGTACTTGTTTTCTATCTGTGACAAGAGCTACTATCCCTATATATTAAGGCTACAAGTGTCTTCTGCTCTGTTATTTTTTGATAATCATTGAAGCATAAAAGTCTTATCCATGTTATCAATATCAGAAAATGTGAAGCTAAACATGTCAGCACTTTAGATATCTGGGTCCATTACAAACTCCCACATTTCAAACTTGGCATATTACCAACTCGGCCTATTAATGATAATACTGCATATATCACTGGGGGTTGCATGCTAACATGCATGAAATATTTGCCACTGGATGTTGAGCAACAAACGATCAATCATTGTATCACTGGGTCTGACATGGAAATAGACAATTGTGCCAATAAAGATGTAAAATATAGGCGTCACATCAAAGTTGTCGTAATGGGACTAGGTCGTTGTAGGAAGGCGTCCCAGAAAAAAATAAAAAAACAGCCTTCCAAGTCTTGAAAGTGTCATAATGATTTAGACTAGGATCTACAATGTAGCCTTGAAAGTTGGGTAAAATTTTCTTGTTTTCAGGTTAAAACCAGTTTACAGGTGTTAAAAAAGAGTACATAGGGACATCTTTTTTGCTGTACAATTTATAGTATGAAATCTACATATTTATCAATGACGAGCTACATGTACAATCACTAAATATGTGATCAGAAACAATGTTGTAATCAATCATAAAACATATGCATTTTGGAAGCATTTAAATTTGTCACTTTGTTCTCCTAAAGATTTGTTGGACTAACATGCATACATTTTTTTTTATATAAATAAAGCGGTGAATTTTCTCGTTTGAATTGTTTCACATTGTCATTTCGGGGCCTTTCATAGCTGGCTATGCGGTATGGGCTTTGCTCATTGTTGAAGGCCGTATGGTTACCTATAAATATTAATTTCTGTGTCAGTTTGGTCTCTTGTAAAGAGATGTCTCATTGGCAATCATACCACATCTTCTTTTTTTTTATATGAAACAGACAGAAGAATATAAAAGATAATTGAATGTATTTTTAATTTTTTTTCCAGAGTCTTGTACATAAATCCACAGATCCAATGTGTCTGAGGTTGAGCAAATCATTGCAGTAACCATGTAACAGTTAAGCATGCACCAGCTCAAAAATTTGGACCAAGATTTTAAAAAGGTAAACATCAGTTGATCAGCTCTTTTTATGTCCTCCTAAACTGAGTGATATAGTTTAACTCTTGTACTGTACGTACATACATGTACATTGAACTCAAAATTGGATTCTGTTATCTAAAGTTTGCCTAAACCACATGTTATGCAACCAATACACAACGCTTATTATCATAAAACGCAGAGTTTGAATTTGGAGAGCATCTGCTTTACTGTTCTCTAGATATGTCCTTTAAATTAAGTTTGATAAGATCATTTGTGACTCATGGACACATTCTTCTTATATTAATTTTATTTATCAAATTATAATTTGTTGATTTTATAGATTGCGTTCATTGGCATATGCTATGAGGTCTTGTTGTATCGATGTACATTCTAAATTTATTAAGGTAAAATCCTTTGCATATCTTAAATTAATTGAAAAATGACAATATTGTGAAACCAAACTTCCTTTATTAATTATTTCGACTCATTATTATTTGTAAAATAACCACTGGTTGCTCCAGAAAATATTATGTCCCCTCTCCCCCAGTAAAAGCTCTTTTCTTAAATTTTATTTGGGGGTGGTTGTGTATGAAATACCAAAATGCAAAGGGAGTGTTGTTCTTATTAATTTTTAATTCTGTCGGTGCTGGGATTTTTTTTTTTAAAAGGGCTTAGGGCTGTCCCTTAGGGGCGGACATAGTATTTTCTGGAACAGACATAATTTTATTAACACATGTTCAATTTAACAACAAATTTATTTTTTAAATAAGAACAAAGGCTAATCATAAGTTATGAATAATTATATACTGTTGAAATAGACAACTTTCGAGTTCGATGCATTTCCGTCAAAAACTCTGGTTTTAGTGAACGTCATTTGTTTAGGGGCATCGTCACTTCCGTTCTCATGTTGAGCGAGTGGTTGGAAAACTTTAATTTTATATTGTACGAATTATTCGGCAAATTGAATTCTCAAAATTGACAATTAGCACTGCTGTCATTAGGGCATTGTCATTAATTACCTACAGAACACCCATTATTTCTAGTTTATCCTGCACAATGACGATCACTAAGACGCTTGATGAACGTAAATAGTGCAGGGATACAGGCGACCCCCTTTATCTGGTAAATGACGTCACAAAGGCGCGTATAATTGACGAGTTTTTCCCGGTGATGGATGAACTCGAAAGTGGTCTATTGTGTTAAATTTCTAACATACATCATCAAAATGTGTATAATTGGCAAAGATACAAACATCTCAGTAACAACACAAAATAATTATGAATCTGCAGTTTATTATAGGACCAGCAATAGAAAAAATATTGATTATGTTTAAACACAGGATAATTTTTAAGAACTGCTGTAATTCATAAGTTGTGATCAATTTATTTTTTTGTATTTTATAATTTATGATTTTTTTTTCAGAGATCTGAAACCAACACAAGACCAGCTGGGTCAATATTCCTAATGCGCCTCCAAATGAGAAACTAATGCGCCATCAAATGAGGAACACAAAAGTTGTGTGTAAAAAAAAATTGTCTCTGTAGTGATATTGAACATGTTTCATTTTTAAAAAGTGACTGAGCTTTACCATTTGTGTTGATCTGGAAAGTAGAGGATCATAGTATAAATATGTAAAACTATGGAGTTTTTTAATGTATTCAAAGTATTAAATTTTCAAAGAAATTGTTGTGTGAAAAAAAATCGCACTTCGTATTCCGAAAATTTAACCACATATATGTCATGTATGTGAAAATGTCTTAGCTTCCAAACAAGCCATCCTACATATCCAGTGTACTATATTGACTGAGCTAGAGTAGAAAACATTACCAATACCAACTACATGTATGCAGAAACAATTGCGCAAATTGCCCAGCTGATTATAGGGCAGAAAACAAACATTTGGAATGACATGTACAATGTATACAACCAACACAAGACTAAAATTTGGAATAAAAATTAAAAATTCAGAAACAAACTATTATTTTTTTTATTGGTTCATGTAGCTACATGTACATTGTAAGAAAAAAGAAGACTTAACTTTTGGATGGGTCTATCATTTTGGTCTCTTGTGGACAGTTGTCTCATTGGCAATCATACCACATCTTCTTTTTTATATTATCTCTAGTTGGTCAATGGAAAAAAAGCAATAGTTAGTTGAATTGAATTTCAGGTATTTTCTTCATTTGGGATATTTTTAGAAGTGTGTATGAATTGTGTAGAATATATATATTTATAAATTAGACAGTCAGATTTTGGGTCAATTTTCCTAGCTTGTAATTGTGTAGTGAATCCAGCTGAATGAATTTTCAGTAAATATAAAGGTAAATGTGGTAGTTTGTCATGTTTGTTGTGGTTCTGAATAATTCATTAAAAATGGTTTTCCGTCGTCAAAGTGAAACTTACATTCTAGAATTTCCGCCATCATAGTTAAATCTATATTCTAGGCCACTGAAACACTAAACATCCTAAATTTGAAGCATGTACCAAGATGTCATGTTGAAGGCTGTACATGTACCTATAATTGCTAACATCATCAATATTTGATTTTAGGATAGAGGGTTGTCTTATTGCCCATCATACACAATCTCCTTTTTTTGAAAAGTATTATGTGTTAAAAGAAAGAAAAGTTGCATTTGTTAAATGGAAATGTGTAATTCTTGTACTTCAGTATTGCAAAAGTTAAAAACTTTAAAAGACTTTATAAACCTTAAACAACTATTTTTGGGAAAACTAGATATTCATACATTTCACACTGAAACCTGCCAAAAAGATTAAAAAAAACAACTTTTTGACAATTTCATATACAGCTGGCAGTTTGAAAATAGAGTACATATCTGTCCATCTTTCCCACATAGAAAAATTTACAACTTAAAACGGGTGAAGAGAAAAAATAGACCCTGTTTACATACTTCTTCAATGGAATTGCATTGATTCTATCAATTAAATGAGGAAAAGGGACATTTATAGTTGTGCTGTGACGTTGTTACAACGTTTTATGATGGTAATAAATTACGTCACAAATTACGTTGTGCCAACGTTGTGTGGATGGTTGTCAGCACGTGCCTTGGAGTTCACAAAATTACGTTGTACCAACGTAATTTTACTACGTTGTCACAACGATAGTATTACGTTGTCACAACGTAATGTCAACGTTGGATTGTTTACTGGGAATACATAATTTGAAGATTTTGGTGACAATACATTTAGTTTCAGTTGAATTTAATCCCACAACCAATACGACTAGGAATGCTTAAGAACCATATGGTATTATATTGATTGATCGTTTGTTGCTTAATGTCCAGTGGCAAATATTTCATGCATGTTCAGGATGATATTGTATTATAAAACACCTGTCTGTTGTTCAGGACTTTATTTTGCACTCTTTAAATCTTAACATTATTCATAACCCCACATCTATCTTCTATTCAAATCTGACTAGCTTAAAAAAAATAATGTTTTTAGTGATCTTGAAGCCCTTAAGAGATATCAAAATGAAGGTTTTCTAAATTTATGTCTTTTGAATGTAAATATTATAGATATTCATTGAATTATTATCTTGTAAAAAAATAAAAGAATACAAACTTGCCTTGTCATCATGGTAGGAATGATAAGGGTTATACATCTCAGCCCTTGTGTTCCATTCATTGTCATACATAGACTTACAACGAGAGTTATCTCCCTCCATTAAACTCTTCAATTTCAAAATAATTAAAATCCACACTTATCAAGGAGAACAAACTCAAAAACTAGAAAAGCTTCTATATGATAAAATATTTGAGATTTTTTTTAGGGTAAAGATATCAGCATATTTCATATCTTTAAACATTAGATGGGCTATCTTTTAGAAGTTTGTGTGCCGATTTTCTAGGTGATATTGATATGTTCAGTTCTGCTGCCAAGGAAAAAAGATAAGCTGTTCTTTAAAGATAAGGATTCTTTGGTATGTATGGACACATAACTGCTGCAACATCTCATCTTATCTGACAAAAACACAAATTTCAAAAATAGCTACTGAACACTTTTCACAATGTTTGAAGCCAGTGATAATTGGCAAAATATCACCTCTATCCCACAGGTATCTACTTAATTGGCTCAAACAATATTAAACTCTATCAAAAAGGAGTGAAGTTGAAGACTAACTTATCAAAGGGATGGAAGATCATCCTGGTTTTATGCAATACTGCAGATGTCTGCAGATGTGCAAATACAAATGGTTAAATGACATATGACTTGTATATGTGCACAAGCAGTCACAAAAGAGTCAAAATTTACATTAGTGATCACAAAGGGCTAACTACCCTTGTAGAAATAAATCCTGACAATTTTTTTAACCAGGATATCTCAAGATTATCCTGGGAAATCCTGAAAATATCCTGTAAAACATTTAGCCCTTTTTTTAGGGAAAAAGTTGATGGGAGAATTTCAGGAAATGTCTGGACTTTCAAATCAAGCAGCTGTAAACTAGGGGAATTCTCAGGATATCTCAAGACTTTCAAAAATAAATATAATATAGACCAGGATATGTCAGGACTTTTCCTTCAACATTCATCCTACTTTCAGAAACTTTACACTTTCTTCCTGAATGAATAAACTGAAATAAAGTCCTTAATTATTCCTGGTATTGGGACTTAAGAAATAATATAATCTGTATCACAAATTCAAATAAAAAATATCTTTGGGACTGAAATTAACTGTTGTTTGTTAAATTAAATAAGTTTTTTTGGCAAGGATTTGTGAAGGGTGATAGAATAGGGGGAAGAAACAAAAAGTATTTTGTCAAACATTTTTAAAATACCCAAATTATGGTGCTAATTAAAAATATTAAACATATTTTGACAGTTAACTTATTTACACAGTTACTGCTGATCTCCCTGTTCAGGAAGAATAACAAGTTTCCGTTTTACAGTACATAGGTAGTCACAAAGAGTCAACTTATACACTGAAAATCACAAAGTGTCAAGGTGTATGCACTCAGGCAGTCACAAAGTGTCAAGGTGTATGCACTCGGGCAGTCACAAAGTGTCAAGGTGTATGCACTCAGGTTGTCACAAAGTGTCAATTGTACTCAGGCAAGCACAAAACGTCAAACTGTACATACTATTAAGACAGTCATAAATTTGAAACTGTGCAGAAAGCAATAATCTTTGCAATATTTCTTCATGTTTAAGATAAGCCTAAGTTATCAGTTATTTTCAAAGATGGATTTCATTAAATGGTCATTCTCACATAAGTCTTTAAATTTAATTACAACTGAATGCAGATTTATAGAGAACATAAGACATGATTTTTTCATTGATGTAAATTTAAAGACATTCTACATGATCATCTAATTCTCCCATGATTCATAGTTTTTTTTTATTCAGGAAGACATTTTTTAATTAGATGGAATGATTCACACTTAAGAACCTTTTTATATGTCTCAGTAACTTTAGATCTAAGATCACATTGAAGATTTTTTAAACCTTTTTTTTATCTCTTTGATTTAAGAAGACTTTAATTCTGATCTTATTTCTGAGCAAGGATCAGACACAAACTAATTTAATCTCCCAGCTGATAAAAAATTACAAATTTCATTGAAATTAAACTTGTGGATGTAATAACAGTAAAATCTTTTTAAATACTTCAGTCTGTGTGATGAAAGATTATGTAATATAATAACTACAGCACCATGGAAAACATCTCAAAATATTTTTGTTTCTATTTTAATTCAAAATTTTTAATCAATAATAACCCATGAAAGAAAACCATTTCCACTTCAAAGGCTTTTTTTTCACTTTCCCAGCTGTATAATTTTCAGCATTTTCACAAAGAGCAATATTCATTTTTTTCTTCTTCTAAATTCCTCATCACAAACAAAAAAGATATTAAATGCCATTTCATTAAAATAGTAAAACACCCCAATTATTTTTCTTAATGATTATGAAAAATTCTTCCAAATAGATGAATCATGAATCATTGAAGTGAAAGCCAACTTTAATTGTGTGCTTGTTAAATTTTTCTCAGAGAAAAAACAAGTGAAACTGCGAGCTACTGCTCACTGATGATACCCCCGCCGCAAGTGGATAATATTAATAGTGTAAAAATATGCCTGCAAGTGTTCGGTAAACAGGAAGTTGTCGAGTGATGAATCTGAAAACGCATCACACGGTATAGCTGACTTATAAAAATCCTGAAACCAAATTTCAGAAATCCTTGTATTGTAGTTCCTGAGAAAAATGTGATGAAAATTTTTAACTTAGTTATCATGTGTAAAATCATACAAGTGTTCGGTAAACAGGAAGTAGTCAAGTGATGAATCTGAAAACACATCACACGGTATAGCTGACTTATATAAATCCTGAAACCAAATTTCAGAAATCCTTGTATTGTAGTTCCTGAGAAAAATGTGACGAAAATTTTCAACTTGGCTATCATGTGTAAAATCATACAAGTGTTCGGTAAACAGGAAGTTGTCGAGTGATGAATCTGAAAACGCATCACACGGTAGAGCTGACTTATATAAATCCTGAAACCAAATTTCAGAAATCCTTGTATTGTAGTTCCTGAGAAAAATGTGACGAAAATTTTCAACTTGGCTATCATGTGTAAAATCAGACAAGTGTTCGGTAAACAGGA
Organism: Mytilus edulis; assembly: GCA_019925275.1. NCBI lineage: Eukaryota > Metazoa > Mollusca > Bivalvia > Mytilida > Mytilidae > Mytilus > Mytilus edulis. The sequence continues at coordinate 11,174,935 of CM034357.1, forward strand.
AGTTGTCAAGTGATGAATCTGAAAACGCATCACACGGTGTGGCTGACATATATAAATGTTGATACCAAATTACAGAAAGGGTGGATGTGTAGTTCCTGAGAAAAATGTGACGAAAGTTTCATGGGACGGACTGACTGACTGACTGACTGACTGACTGACGGACGGACTGATGGACGGACGGACTGACAGACAGAGGTAAAACAGTATACCCCCCTTTTTTAAAGCGGGGGTATAATGACAGACAGAGGTAAAACAGTATACCCCCCCTTTTTTAAAGCGGGGGTATAAAAATCCCCTTTTTTAATATTTATTCAGTGGCACACTTAGCAAAGTGATTAAAAATGAAACAAGTTTTGTCTCCTTATTATTTTATCTTATTTGTGCTGACAATCATTCTATGCTGAACACAGGCAAGCATTTACTGCCCAAGTCTTCATTCACATCAATCCTAAAATCACATTTTCTACAATTTTTAGCATAAACCTTAAAAACAACAATTAACGATCATACAAAATGTATTATATTTGCTACAGAAATTTTAGTTTATAAACCAATTTCCATTTTGACTAAAAATAAGTGTTCACTAATCATTTTTTAATGAACTGACGTAAAAATGGTAAATATTGTAATAAAATCAGCCAAATCATACTAAACTATGCTGATACAAAACTTATGCAGTAAATCCCTCTAAATATTTATACAATTTCAACATTATTATCTATTTTTAAAGATATCTGCTGTCTTTCACCTGAAGAATTAACCTTATAATTTACACATGAAAAAATGTTGTTTTTCCCCCCAATAATTAACCTTCCTGCTAAGAAATTACAGAAATCCTGCTGTTTTTTTTCTTGTTTTGATTACTGATGACGTTAACTTGTAATTAGATTGTCCTCATTCTAATGCAAGGGAACCGTAGTGATTAGAATTGGAACATTGTCTAGTGTTTTCACTTATGGTATAAACATGTGAAAAGGGGAATAACTCTTGCTTAATTTATTTTTTTTAAATGATGAAGAAACTGAAACATTAAATTTTGTTATACAAATGTTACTTGATCACATCATATTTCAAAATAAAAATAAAAATATGAGGGAATTCTTGCATTTTTTTTTATGTGAGATAGAAATTGTGTTCAACATTTTGTTTATATAGATCTTTGGTTACATCTTCTGACATCAGACTCGGATTTCTCTTGAACTGAATTTTAATGTGCGTATTGTTATGCGTTTACTTTACTACATTGGTTAGAGGTATAGGGGGAGGGTTGAGATCTCACAAACATGTTTAACCCCGCCGCATTTTTGCACCTGTCCCAAGTCAGGAGCCTCTGGCCTTTGTTAGTCGTGTATTATTTTAATTTTAGTTTCTTGTGTACAATTTGGAAATTAGTATGGCGTTCATTATCACTGGACTAGTATATATTTGTTTAGGGGCCAGCTGAAGGACGCCTCCGGGTGCGGGAATTTCTCGCTACATTGAAGACCTGTTGGTGACCCTCTGCTGTTGTTTTTTATTTGGTCGGGTTGTTGTCTCTTTGACACATTCCCCATTTCCATTCTCAATTTTATCTATAAAATATGTAATCATATGCCAATCATCCAAAAACTAAATTGAAAGAAGAATGGATAAATTGATGTTAAATGTCCAGCGGTAAATATTACATGCATATCTGGATGACAACATGATCATGATGAGATATGAATATAAACTGTGCTCAATACAAGATGGACACAACAAGTCAGCTTTTTATTTAAGAAATGCAAAGGTTGTTTTGGGTAACTAGTCCGTCTGGCATTTTTGGTTACAAGCTTTGATTGCCCTAGATGTAAATGCTCTAGCCCCTTGCATTGGGCCGGTAGATTTGTAGCACCTGCAAGGTCTGGAGGAAGGCATGTCACCCTCCTCTGACGAATGGTCCCTCTGGGCAGACTGTTTTGTTCTGTCTAAAATTGTGCGACAAATTGTGCGACTCGCTTAGCAGAGAAGCAGAAAACACCAGTTTAAATGAATTTTGATTGACTTTTCCAAAAATGAAAGCCATGACCTCCTGCACTGGAAGATAGAATGCTGCCACCAGACCACCAAGGCAGTTAAGTCACAATTGAACTTAAAGCTTTGAAAAAATATGTACCAATCAGCCGACATTTCTCTTAACATGCATGTTTATCATAAAAACATGCCATCAGAACTTACTGGAATTAATACACTATCTTACAAAACTGAACAGTAAATATATCTTAATTATAGTGATAGGCTGTATAAAACAGTTGGAAGTGATAAACACTGATCACTATGTACTATAAAATATCTATCAAGTTTTCATCAGATGTACTGGCAGATTTCCTCCGATTTCCTAGCTTATCTCATTTTTTCATCAAAATATAGAACTTTATCTGAATCAAGGCTATTTGAGTACATTTCATTCAAGTGTCAGATATTGGAAACTGTTCAAAGGGGGGTAACTCTAGCATTATCAGTAGTTTGATATTTTTTAGTTGTGTTTTTTTTTAGTTTTGCTTCATAACAAATTTGTGGTTATCAGATAATATTCCTTCAAATTCAAACAGATAATATAAACACCAAGTCAAGAGCCTTGTACTAGAAAAAATCAACAGACATGCTATCTATTTCAAAGGATTATAAAGTAAAGACTTGTTTATCTCATTATATGTTGGTTCAATTTCACTAACATCAAGCAAATAAGTCCAGATTGAAATTGGTTATTGAAATTATAATATCTATTGCTGTCATTTATTTCTACAATCAAATTATGTGAAACATTATAAATATTTAAGTTCATCTGCTTTAATTTTGCTTCATCAGCTACAGACTTTATTTCTAAAATTCTCTTTCAAAAGGAACCAAAAATTTTTTATTGAAACTTTTTTTCTGGTCATTTAATTACTCATCAGAAATAAAAAAAAAAAAAAGCTGTTACTCAAGTTCTAATTCAACTACTTACATAAATAACAAAACACACTCATACATAAAATAGAAAGCCTCAATACATGATCTTCCTATTGATGGTTTTTCCCGAAAAAGTTTACTTTACAAAGTAAACATTTTTACGTCACAATGTCATATGATGAGTTTTCCCCAAATTGACCTCGGTAAAACTCATATAATTGAAATTTTCTATCTTGTTTATTTTCTTTAAAATAATAATAAAAACTTACATTTGTGCTGAGTTGAGTTGTCAGCGTTGACACTTTTTCCTGTGCAGATTCCAGCTCTCTGCGTAATTTACGAACCTACAAGTATGAAATGTACTCCATGAAGTTCAAAACCATGAGCTAATTAACGATATCAACGTTATGTCATAACAACATTAGCAATCAATGCAACATCTCTATCTTCATCTAATTCAAATTATGTCATAATAAAACAACAAAATATTTCATAATTTCCAAAATCCACGAGGGTACAATAACAAAATCCACAGTACATCTAAAAATCCAATTGCTTTGAAAAGTTAGCCAGCAAAGTTCAAAAGAAATATCAACTTAAAAAGCAATTTTCTGTTAAGTAGATCTTTATGAAATTAAAGGAATTTCAATATGAATATTTTTAGCAGGCGATACTACAATGTAATTTCACTTATCTGCCGAAATGATAACAATGATTGAGAATCGTTAAAAATACTGCATCAGTAAAACAAGCTTAAATCAAGAATATTTTTTCCCGTTTTTTTCCTGACAAGTAAAGCAGTGTTTACATGATTATACACTTGTTTAAACAATAACATTTTGAGGAGATCCATTTGATGTTTTTATTGATTATTTTTGTTATAAATGATTAAACACATTAAACATAATATGGATAGTCTATCTTAAGTACATCTGAAAGAAGGCATTGACTTAACTTTGAACCTTGTGTATAGTAATTAATAAACCTTTTATCTCTAACCTTTCAGTCATTTTTAAAATAAAAATTATGATAAATATACCATTATTTCAAATGTAACATGTGAAGATGTAACCCTGAACTTTGACTACATATTCTGTTGTTCTTTCATTACCACTGGCCAGTAACACTGACGTTGTGACTTTGAACCCTGCTTATGCAGGTGCACTCTACACCAATCTTAGTTGACTAGGATTGTCAGTTTTCCTATCGAAGGTCAGTGATTTCACTAGGCCCTCCTGTTTCCTCCACCAATTAAAACTGACCGCAACGAAATAACCTAAATGCGGTGCATAAAAGAGTGGTTAAAACACCAAAAATAAAAATCAAAATCTTCCAGTACCATTAACTGGGAATTTAGAATTTACAGACCTTCCTATTTAAATGAGTGTTTCCTTATTTATCTGGCTGTCATGTGTTCATCATTTTGTGTCACATTAGGTCAGTGGAGGAAAGTCTCCTTCGTCTATCAATTAATTAGATTATACTTCGTAAATATTTATAATTTTTGGACCCTTTCTTAGCTGATACACTAGTATATGGTTAATTAACACTTTTCTTTAAAAATGTCCTGTACCAAGCCAGGAATATGGCCATTGTTATATTATAGTTCGTTTCTGTATGTGTTACATTTTAACGTTGCGTCGTTTGTTTCCTCTTAATTTTGAGTGTAAATTCACATTGCGATAAGACGTGTCACGGTACTTGTCTATCCCAAATTCATGTATTTGGTTTTGATGTTATATTTGTTTTTCTCATGGGATTTTGTCTGATGCTTGGTCCGTTTCTGTGTGTGTTACATTGTAGTGTTGTGTCGTTGTTCTCCTCTTATATTTAATGCGTTTCCCTCAGTTTTAGTTTGTTACCCAGAATTTGTTTTTTGTCCATGGATTTATGAGTTTGAACAGCGGTATACTACTGTTTCCTTTATATTTAAAGACTATATTTTACGCTTAGATTTGTTCATCATTGGGTAGTTCTCTAACTGACATGACTATCCAACAACTTAGATTTGTTCATCATTGGGTAGTTCTCTAACTGACATGACTATCCAACAACTTAGATTTGTTCATCATTGGGTAGTTCTCTAACTGACATGACTATCCAACAACTTAGATTTGTTCATCATTGGGTAGTTCTCTAACTGACATGACTATCCAACAATTTCTTTTATTTACTGCACCTTGCAATTTTTGCAAAATAAAACCCCTCGAAAATTGCGGATACAGGGGTATTGTCTGAAGAAGATTAGACCACTCACTTGGTGTTTTAAACCAATACAAAAAGGAGGAAAAAATGTAATAAAAAATTAAATGTGTACACCAGATGTGTTTTGTTTACAAAATCTGATCAGTGACCCTTGAATCAAAAAAATTGAAAAGCCCAAAAATAGAATGAAGTTAATGAGTATTGAAGACCCAAAATTTCGAAAGGTTTTGATAACACAAGGCCGATATAAGTTTTCCCTGGGGGTAGAAAATCCTTACATCTTTAGAGTAGCTGTCTCTTTAGTATACACCCCCAAAACATAATTTCCTTCATTAAAATAAAACAAATATATATCAATGTTCTGGAAAACAAACAGAACACAGCAGGATAGCCTATATACTGAATGGGTTATATCTTACTTAGAATGAAAATTTTGTAAATTCTGATAAAAAATCTGACAACTGTTACTTATGGGATATTGAAATATAGAGTACAGATATAATTGATTAATGATTTAAGTCACTTCACCACTGTTTGATAAAGTCTGAAGTGTGTGTTGTCATACATGATAAGGGAAGCAACTTAATGGGAAAAGGGAGAAAACTCAATTATATTTATTTAAATTACAAATGTTTAATTTATCACAGTTTTGAGTGTGTACATGTATAAAAGGGACGCACAATAAGGAGAAAAGAGAGATTAATCAAATATACAAATGATAGTTACACAGTAAAAAATAATATTGGAACAATTTACTGTTTCAATTTTTTTAGATTAGTAAACTTATTAGAATAGTAACCTGTACATATTTCCCTCAAACTCTTCAACCATCTTATGTAAAATTATCAAAATAAATTCTGGCATATTATTTTTCAAATGAAGAACACAAGATTTGGTGTAAATAATAATGAAGTTGAGTCTTTTATACATAATACAAACTAATGTGTGAAAGTGTGTAAAGAGAGATAACTCTTGCATACCTCAGCATTCTGTTTCTCTTCAGCCTACAACAAAAATTCAAAACATAATATGTTAATCAATTCCTTAATTCTCACATTGAAATTTCAAAAGTGTCAAAAGTGTTCAATACTTTACTCACAGTATAAGGATAAATATATTCAATTCTGTCTTGGTATTAATATTCAGAGTGGTTTGAATTGGTACTTTCAGAAGTATTCAGGTCAAACCATTCATTCTCTTAAAAATTGGTAGATAATAAGCAACTTTTATGAGCTGTTTTCTAGTGGAAAACAAGTCCTTGTTTAACAATTTTCTATCGTAATGAAAAATGGAGAGGTGTGTAAAATTTAAGATTAGCATATCTTATAACCATATGTCCCAGCTTGTCCTAGTTTGTATGTCTGTACATATATATGTTCTTTTGAAGGATTTGGATGTTGGTCAGGTCTATTACACTTCAATATTATATTGATATCTGTTATGTGTTGTAGGTAGGGACACATTTTTTTTAATGTGATACTTTAAGCTTCAATATCTTTTTTTTTTTAATTTACATTTGTTATTTTTTCATAGTTCGTTATATTACGCATCAAGTTCTTAGATATATAGAAAAAGATGAATATGGTGTATTAAATAAATTCACATCATAAAATCCATATATTTGACGAGACCAGAAGCAAAGAAACTGCGTTCATTGCTGTTCAGTCATCATAAGTTCATAGTGACACTGTAATAATGACTTACTGTTGAGTAGTGTGAGGAAGCACTGGACACCAGAGATAAATTGGATCCATGAACTGAAATTATAAAGTCACAGTAATAAACAATAGTCATGACAAAAAAGTATACATGCATTAGGGTAAAAATAATGCCAAGGGTATCTGAAACACTACTGTGGATTCAAGAGGGGCTAACCACAAATTAAACATTCAACAAAGTAGGAATTATCTTTAGGCTTCTATGCAAACTTTGGCAAAATCACCAAATCAAGTATCTATGAAAATACAATTTTGCCTTAATTCACAAAAATGTGTACCCTGACAGAAAAAATCCACAGTATATGGTTTTCTTTAAACCCTTTAATAAATTGCAGTCTTTGAAATTTGGAACTCCAATTTAGTGTTTCCACCTAGCTCAATATTTCAATCCCTCAAGCCCCTCAGCAAATTACGCACCTCGAAATTCAGGAATTTTAAACTGCATTTTCTAAATTCTATAATTATTAAACCTTTAACTAAGGAACAACGTTTGATGAGCAAATTTCAAAATAAAAAGGCATTGCGTTATTTTTATCTATAGAACCAGTCTTAAATATTTATAAAGAATTCTTGCCATTTCATCATTTTTTTGATAATTTTATGCATTTTTTTTCTATCATACTTAAAATGGAATTTATAAATTTTGAACAATAGTAAAATAGTTTTCCTATACAAATTTCTCTTTTATAATCCATTAAGCATTAAAGTTTAATAGTAAAATTATATTTAGCTCTATACAGTGAAATTTTTTAATATTTTCAGTCCCAAAATATAAACAGTTGTTTTAAATATGAATTGACAAAACAACATATAGTCCACAACAGAATCAGTGTTTTCCCAGATAAAAAAAAAATTAAAAAAAACACAGGACATTAGAAAAGAATGGTAGTCCTCAAAATTCAAATAAAAGAAAATCATATTCACAAAGAAATTTATTTGTAAAACAATTTTGATGTTAGAAATATTACCTGATGGTTTTTGAGAAAAGGCTATTCAAAGGGAAATTATTTATATTTTTTAAATATAATTAACATACATTCTATACATTTTTGTATTTCTGTCTACATGTTCTTCTTTTTGATTCATCTTGGAAAGTTTAACAGACACTTAAAATAAATCCTTTCAGGAAAACACTGACTGAGAAATCTGACGCCGACTTACCCGAGGTGTAGTCATAGTCAGAAAAAGAATAATCCAAAGTCGCTGATTTTGTTAGACCTGTTTAATAAAAATAACTTGAAGTGATCCAGTTTTTAATCTTAATGTAGGTTACAGTGACCTTAAAATGTTATCTACAAATCTACTTCTATTTCTACTTCATGCAAATGTTCTATGGTTAAAATTAATAAATTAAATATCATTCCAGACATTTTTTAAATTTTTTTTTAATTCAAGTGAAACTGATTGATAAATCACTAATTAATCACCTAAGATATTTAGATATAGTAAGTTAAGAAAGTTATGTTGTAAAGACTTTCCTGAAAGACATTTCCTTAGGTCTGAATTTGACTCTTAAATTATAATTTGATAAGATTACTGAATGGCTGCAATGAAGAGCAACAGGGAGATGGACAGATTCTTCATCAATTTTTCCCAAATCATTTCTGAGATAAAAGTATATTTCTAACCTTGTCCTTGTTTCAAGAAAACAATCATTACATTTTAGGAAGGGGAATAACTTGTATCAATACTAGTATTTAAGAGTCAAACTCTAACATGGTTTTTTAAGGTTAAATCTATTTAATTCAACCCTTAACAGAACATTTTTTTTTAACTAAAAGTTTCAATTATGAATATACAAATTAATGCCACCAACAGTTTTAATGCAGAAAGTTCAAATGGTTTTTTTTTCATTATATGCATGTCAATCAACATTAAATTGATCCATATTAGCTGGGACTTCTTAGAGATTGTTTCATTGATTAAATAAAAGATTCTATGACTTGTCAAAAATGAAACATTATATAATGTTATAAAGACAGTTGAATAGCAGTACTCTAAGGTCGATCAATTCCAATATTTGTTACATGACACAATGACAAATTGCTGTGATCTGCTGCACAGTTCATGATCGTAACCCTGTTTAACTATTACATAAGACCATTTTTGATTACTTAAGATTTCCTTCTTCGTAACGTGTAAACTTAGTTCATCAATTTTTCATGTAAGATAGAATGTCACTTTCTGATTAAATTTTATTGATTGTGGGAATCTCCATCTTTGAAAACTCGACCTATTTTATAGTAATGTTTGATTGAGTCATATAAACAAATAAACCTTAGAAAATATAAAAGGATTTCAGATGAGCTATAATATCCTAGTTTCCAACATTTTACAGTTATATACAGTAAATGAATATTAAGGGCAGAGGAAAATTATCTTTTTGAGTCTTAAACTTAAATGAAATATTTTTCCAGTCTAAGAAATAATGTTTTTGGTCATATAACATACTACAAGCAGATTTGTGCATAAAAAATAAATGCAAATAGAGTTAAACATGCAGAAAAACTTAAGTAAATTACAGGTATGGTACAAACAAAATAGACATGAATTTCTCTGAAAAAGTTCAGTTCAAAATGTTACCCAGTTTAAATTAGAGTTATCTCCCCTACACTGTAACAGAACACAATATGTAAATAGTCTTAAAAAATATCAAATTAAATATTTTTTGAATATTGTAAAGTGACAACAAATGACAAAAAAATAGTGATTTTGAGTTCTTTCCCTTACAAGTAAAATGTCAAATTAATTTGACAACAATCTTCTTGCATTTTGTAGAATTATCTTAAATCCCTAAAGGAAAATCAAATGATCCCATCTAATTATAATTAAATTTAAACTTGTAAGCAATAAATAATTCACATTTGTCAGCATGGTGTAATTTAAATCTATAATAATGAGTGCAGAATCAAATTGCACTGATCTTACACAAATTTTCTTGCCAAAGTAAGATGTAATCTAATTTAATCAAGAGCTAGTTAAATAATTACCAGCTAATGAAATTGAATCATACATATATTTCCACGAGTTTCTACGTTTTTATATGAAATTTGAATTTATCTTGTGCAATACTTGTAATTCAATTTTTCCAATGATATTTGCAAACTTGAAACAAGAGTATCCTGCATGGAAAAAACTCAAAACGATTTAAAATAATATTTAATATGGTATGAAAAACCATGGTGTTCCCCAATTGATAAACATTTTGAACTGTTTTTTCAGGGACCCAGTTCTCTGTGACAACTTACGACTGCCATCTTCGTCCCGATTGATCTTAGATAGTGCCAAGCTACCATAAGGAGGAAGACTGGTCTGAGTATTGGATCGCACCATGTTTTGTGGCATACCAGGACTGGAGAAGGCACTAGGGCTACCATAAGCAGTCATGGGATACGTGAAGCGTGAGGACGAACTATTGCTAGGTGTAGGAGAGGAAGGAGGCTGAGGACTAGGAATTTGTGAAAATGAGGCTTCGTGATCAGACATATATTGCTGTGCACTGGCATACGCCGAATCTGAGTGAGTAGATTTGACGCTATTGGACCGTGACAGTCCCATACCATTTCCAGGCAAACTGTCTCTGGATAGGATTCGTGCACTAGCACCACTTAAAGCACGAGCTTGTTGAATCTGTGCTTGGATACTAGAAGCATGCGATGATATGGAATCCATACTCTCAGTTTCAGACAGATGGGACGGAACATGCCCCATAGGGGCATTAACATTTCCATTAGCACTTTTCAGCCATATACCATGATTTGAGTTTCTAGGACTACCATATTCCATAGCAACATAATTCCCACTACCATTGGTGAAATTTTTACCGTATGTAGCATGAGGATTAGATATAATAGTACTAGAACACATATTTCCATTTTCACCTTGTTGGGGTCCTTTCACTATTCCGTTCCCGAATCCCTTTTTAGTTCGTCCAAGTGTATTAGATTTATATATTTCACTATCAGTCTGTGCAGAATTTGAGGATTTTAAACTTGACATGCTGCCTTTCTTTCTCCTCTCTAAAGTTGATGCCCCATATCCGTCAGGTCCCATATCTGTTTTCACTGGTGTCGTACAACGTAGAGCCTGAGCACTCCCTGGTCGAGGTATGCCATGTGCATTTTCATTGCGGTTACCATTGGCATCTATTGTATGTCTAGCCAATCTACTCCCAACAGTTGAACTCTTAATGACCTCATCACCTTTGCCACTTCCAGCCGAGGATGTACTCGTATTACTTGTTGGTCTTCGGTAACCATATATGCCCTGACCTATTGACCCACCAGAACCAGGACGTCCCTGTTGCATTCGTCTCATACTAGATTCTAGCAGATGAGATTGGTCTGTGTTTGTTTCAGAGTCCCGTTTATTGGATGTTTCACTATTTGCATAATCGTCACTATGTCTGCGGTAATGATGTATTTCCGGCTGACTGACGTTTGACAATTTTCTCAGTTGATTTGCCTGATTAGTTCGCCATGAGTGTAACTGTTCATAATTATTATAGAGATATGCATAATCAGCAGGATCACTGCTTAGCAGTCTATTAGTTTGAGGTAGTGAGTATTTACGCCAACCAGAAATCGGTCCACTTTCACCACCGTAGTCAGAGCCCATAAAAGCACTGGTTCCGAGGTTCGGTGCCCTTTTAACAGGAAACTGTCCTTGTTGTCGTACATCTTTCTGAGGAGCTCTTTTCAGACTATGATAAGGGTTGGTATCACTTTGTGATGATCCTCCAGTTAAATTTCCATCATCTGTACTAATCTCGTTGACAGCATCACTGATCTCACCGCTACTGATGGAACTGCTGTCATCAAAACTGAAAAATACAAGATATATCTCATTTAAATACAATTCTTTACAGCATGAATTAATAGTTGAGAAAAATTTCACTCTTTTAAAAGTTATTATACACATATTGGAAATACAACTTATTTTTTTATCATGCTTAATTGTTGGTTACTAGAATTCACCAAGTTATTTATCACACAATTGTAAACCAAGCATATTATTCAGTGTACGTTTTACTAAAATCTTTTTTCACAAATAGGTATAATCTCCTTGTTTTAAGGGAAGATGTCACAGCTGAAACTTAGAAGATCGAAAACGTTCACCTGAAACAGGACAAGCAGACAGACAAACCAAAAAATTAATGCAGACTGCAAAACATAATGCAGATAGATGGGGCATTTAAAGGTCAAAATCTCCATTATAAACAGCAGACTGTTCACATTCATTGCAGCACCATGGGTTTTCTCACTTTGTTAGGAAATAATTATATAAATCAGCCATTATACACTCAAGTTTCATCAACACTATTAATCTTATTGTTGAAAAGGAAACTAAAACATCAGTAGGGTCAATTTTCAAACAAAATTAATTAATGTTACATCATCACACATTTCCTTTAACAAAGAGAACACATAAAAGGGAAGTAATTCTAACAGTCTTCATGATTTATTCACACAATAGGACATCATATCAAAAGACAAGATCATTTACTGCTAATATGATGGGAAACTTTTTGATGTTGCAGTTGCTTAGCAACATATTAAAATATCTGCCGAAGATCTATCAGTTTTCCTGTATATTAACACAAGAATCCAGAATAGCTCCCTCCAAGGATACGATAGACTGTCAGATATCACTAAGATTTCATTAATCATATTTATGTAGATAATACAAGACTTCAATTGTATGATCACAACAAAGACAAATCCTTTGTTTTCCGATTTTTTTGCAATGCATGCAAGTTTTTACAAGCTCTGCTTAAAAATTAATATTTTGTGCAATTGTAATTAATATTATAATTACTGTCAGTATCCAATCACCTTTGGGGTATTTAAATACCTATTGTCTGACCAGTATAAAAAATTGTCAACACAATTTGTCCATTTAAATTGTACAATAGGTATTGTGAGAGCTCATCAACCGGTGGTCAATTTACTACCCAGTAAAAAATCTTCACTATTCCTAAAAGGTAAAATTTATATGACTGATAGCTAGCATGCTTTCCTCATGTATTATGACCAATGTCCTGAATAGACTATTCTATTTAGATATGGGACATTTTAAGCCATTTCTTTTTGTGTCTCTAAATAGTCAAGATGGCAATTTCAATCAGTGAATTTAGTTTTTAAAAAAAGGAGATATATGTTTGCGTCATGGTGTTTTTAATGTGGGATGTATTTTAAGTTTCTGATTCCTGATATGGAATTAAGTGTTTGTGAAATGGATTTTTTTGGATAGCCCATCTAATTGTGAATAATTCTACAAGATGAATTATGTGTGGCTTGGTGTTCTCTAATGGGATATATTTTCATGTTATATTACGATTCCTGAAATGGAATAGTAGTGATGCTAAGTTTCATTTAATATTCCGGATCTACTTCAATTGGAATTACTGTTAAAAATTTATTTTCAATATATATATCAAAAAAAGTACAAATGGCTTAGTGAATAGAAATTTAAGTGCTTTATTCTTCATTATGAAAGTGGGATTTACCAGCAATGATTCATTTGTGATTGTAAGCAAAATAAATAAATTTATAATAAATGTCTTTATAAGAAAAAACAAATAGTGAATTAAATGTAAAATGTCCCATTCCTAAATAGAATACCATAGTCCATTCAGGACATTGGACATGAGGAAAGCATGCTACATGTAGCTATCATTCATTTAAATTAGCTCTGTCAAAAACAAACCAGGTAAATCTACAGGTAGTTAAATGACCACCTGTTGATAATAGCTCTCACAATACCTATTGTACAATTTAAATGGACAAATTGTATTGGCAATTTTTTAAACTGGTCAGGCAATAGGTAATTCACTACCACAAAGGTTATTGGATAAGCACAGTAACTAAACTTAAGTATTTTTAATTTCAACAGCTTCTTTGATGATAAATGTATATACTGCAATGTCATACAACAATTGATTAACACGTACATTAATGGTTTCTACTGCAAATCTCAAGAAAACAGAGGTAATTTCTCATGATGTGTTGATATAGATTTAATAAATTATATGGGATTTCCAACTTAACTATTTTTATTCAGAAAATAATGAAAATAAGGTCTTATTAATTGCCACTTTCTTGCTTCATGAACAGTGAAAAATATTTCATGTATTTTCAGGATGATATTGATTCACCCAGACCTTTATTTTGAAATTTACTATCTAATTTTATTCCAAAAAATAGTCATTTGCTTTATTTCTTTTATGGCTATAAAAATTATAATTTTGGAAACATTTAAAGTCTTTTTCACTTAAAAGTTTCTGCAAAACTCAATTATTTCATGTAAGTCCCAAGAGAAAAAGAAAACGGGATCCATCGGGATCCCAATGCAATCCCGGTGAAATTGTCGGGATAAACCGGGATAAGCATCTGGAGGCGGGATCCCGTTCGGGATAAATATCTGAAACTGGGATCCCATTCGGGATAACTGTCTGAAGCCGGGATTCCAGTCAAGATGAAACGGGATAAATATCGGACACTGGGATCCCAATCGGGGTAACTGTCTGAAGCTGGGATCCCAATCGGAACTGTTTAAAGCCGGGATCCCAATCGGGATGACTGTCTGAAGCTGGGATCCCAGTCTAGTTAAAACGGAAAATTGTATGAACCATATATTATGTTGTTGAAAATATGTAAGTGTTTCTGTGGTCGGGTTGTTGTCTCTGACACATTCCCCACTTCCATTTTCAATTTTATTTTTATTGGTGTTAATTAACAATGCGTATGACACCAAAGCTGTCAGTTGAAGCCAATCACATTTAAGTGTCACTTAATATTCAGTTTGACAGATATTAATATAAATAAGTCAGAAAAATGCCGAGATTTTCGCGATAAAAATGGCAGGGCGTCCGAGAAATGTCAACGAGTGTTTTGCCAGAAAAGCTTGGGCGTTTCTGTTGTTCCCCAAGTTCCCATAAGTGCGTTTCTATTAGTTGTCGTCCGGCATCAATGATAAGATAATGATCGACATCGTAAAACTTTGATTTCTCAACTTATGTAAACTGTAAAAAATCATAACCACGTGCTTTGTTTTCAACTGTACTGCCGCGGGACAGTTCGACCCTAGAAAATACTGACTACTGTCCTAAATAATGCGGCCACTATCTTATCCGCATGCACCATGTGCCGATTAATAAAGTATAATTTTCTTATATTTAGTAAAAACTGGCCAGTAATTAATACTTTTATGCGATACCCTTAATTTATTTATAATACCGTTACGGAGACAGATCAACTTGGCCGATATAATTTGGGGCGAGATTGTCACGTCGACGTTTGTGTACTGGTAAAAACGTCATCAAAATTTGTTTACGCTGAATTATGGACAGGACGAAGATGAAGATGTTTTCAGATAAGTGCATTAATAATTTAATTTAACATGTGTACATGTGCATATAATGATTATAAAAATAATTTATTGAGAAACTATGATTTGTATGGTTTTTATCTGAGCAAATCAACATCAGAAAGTCTGAAAGCATAAACTGAAAATATATTTATTTTTAACATTTACAATGAATAAACTTGTTAACTTGTCACATAACAGGCATAAATAGTAGGTATGTCAAAATTTAATTCAGTTGTGTGTATGTTTATTTGGTGAAAATAATAAGTCGCTATAGTTATTTATCGTCAGGGGATAAAAAAGGGGGAACGTAATTAATTTGCCAAAAAATTAAAATAACCTTCCAAGACTTCATAATTATTTGGACTAGCTTCCAATCTACTGTATTCTATAAACATTAAACATGCAATAATATTTCTATTGAATTTGTTGCTTCAAAACGTATTGAACAAATGATTCTTTGTGGATTTTTTTGATACTTTTAGGGGATATACTGATCTTTTTAAATGGAGCTTCCAACGAAACAGATTGCATGCAGATATTCCAGTTACCATAATTTACTCAGCAATTCTAGTTGGAAGTACAGAGACAGCAAATTGATTAACAGAAAGGAAAACATGACATGTATCCTTTTGCATAAATAACCCAGGATTCCCAGTGGCAGTGCAATTTAAATTGGTGCATGTATATCCTGCTGGTATTTATTTTTGGGATCCCGCTTTTTTTTCCGGGAATCCCAGTATATTTCTACTGGGATTTACATCGGGATCCCGCTTCTTTTACGGGAATCCCGAAATTTATCCCAATACATTTACATCGGGATCCCGCTTATTTAGTGGGAATCCCGAAATTTTATCCCAGTGGGATCCCAATCAAAATCCCACAATATCCCAGTGGGATCCCAGCTAATTCCACCGGGATAAAATTTCGGGAATCCCGGACTTTTGGCGGGATTCCCGAAATTTTATCCCGGTGGAATTAGGTGGGATCCCACTTGGAATCCCATCAAAATTCCAGCCGGGATTCCAGTGGAATTCCAGATTTATTTTCTCTTGGGGTCTTTATTAAATGGAAAGAGAAAGGTAAAAACAAATGACAAAATTACCTCAATTTTTTACGTGCTGCAGTCTCCACAATAAACTTCATGTTTATTCCATTAACCTTTAACCACACACACACACATCTTAACAATTTGACAATGAACTCATATCAATTTGTTAATAACATATAAATAGTTAATTATCTTTTGTTGCTATTTGTTTAAATATCATAATTCATCATTAAAACATTTGTCAATTTACTCTTCTTTGAAAAACAACTGCTCCTAGGCAAATTCTTTGAAAAACAACTGCTCCCAGGCAAAATCCTGTATGTTTGTTACTGGAAACATGACCTGGCTCTTGTTGTAGGAATGGAAACATAAGAACTGTATCCCCAGGGAAAGGATGGTTTCTGATTTAAAATAAGATCTTTACTTTTTGATGTTGTAATTAGGTAAACAAGATAAATTACTTCTTCAACAGTATACTCTTTCTAGACAATTGGCAATATTACTTAAGAAAATGTTTGGCATTTTCAAATTCCCTTCATGTTGATTTTCATGACTTTGTAAGTTGCAGAATGAAAAATACAAGAACCCCCATTCTTTACTTTAGATATTCATCCATTTAAAGTTTCAAGTTTTCTTTCATTTATTATTAAAGCCTCTACTCCCTTAAAATAAACTTCTTTCAACTTAAGTTTCAAGCAAGTATAGATGGAGGTCAAAGAGTCCCTGGCATTTATGGATAGATTGCATTATAGACCAATTGATTGGCTTAATTGGGCTGTTTTCTGCTATTTTATCGGGTTGTTGTCATTTTGACACATTTTCCATTTCCATTTTTTATTTAATCATATTTCATACATACATATAAAAAAGAAGATGTGGTATGATTGCAATTGAAACAACTCTCCACAAGACACCAAAATGACTCAATAATTAACAACTATAGGTCACCATATGGCCTTCAACAATGAGCAAATCTCATACCCCATAGTCAGCTAAAAAGGCCCCGAAAATTTATGTAAACAAGTTAACACTGATAAAAGAAATAGACATCCTTAATCAAATTAGTTTATGAAATCACAGGTAAACAACATTTAAGGTGTACTTTATAAAGCAATTAATTAGATTGAGGTGTGTTTGATTATTGAGAAATGTCAAAATCTTATCAAACAAACGATAAGTCAGATTTATTGTGTAGAAAACTGAATGTTAAGAGAAAAAACTGGTAAATGAGGGTGAAAACATCAAAGAAAAAGATGGCATCCTCTGTCAGCTCCTATCTTACAGTGAATGATAAACTATCAGTATTCAGCTGCAGGGATTTTCTTCACTTTTAAAGTTTTGCTGTAAAACTAACAAAACCAATGATGTTCAATTAAAAGTCTTTATGCATTACCATAAAATATAGATTTACTAAAATTAAGAGATTTTTAAATAGAGCTGACTTAAACGGAGGAAAATTAAATTTGATTGTGTCAATTTTTGCTATATGGCAATTTAACTTCACTATATATTCACAGGAAAATATTTTGTATTATAAGCACCCTCAGGTAATCCTTTCTTTGAATCAATAAAATGTAAGAAAAAAAAGAAGGAAAACCCAAGAAGAAAATGATAACCTATACCATGCTGTCATCATGTTTTACACCAACTGCTAAACTTTTTCTATGTCTTTATTATTGCATAAGTTGCAATTGTACATGTAATTAAGTTTTTATAAATAAAATCAAGTTTTAAATTTTGTTAGCCTAACTTTTATGCAGCATTGTTCAACAAATCTTATAATAAATGCATGCAAAAATATCTGAATTTAAACCAAGATGTCCTTAAATGAAATTGGATATCGTGCATTTAAATGCTTTTCAATAGCATATGGTAATTTAAGAGACCCCCCTCCTAAACTACAATGTATCATTCTGCATTGACAATAATATCTAGGTGTTGTAATAATAAGATCATGACACCCATTCCTGACAATAATATCTAGGTGTTGTAATAATATCATGACACCCATTCCTGACAATAACATCTAGGTGTTGTAATAATAAGACCATGACACCCATTCCTGACAATAATATCTAGGTGTTGTAATAATATCATGACACCCATTCCTGACAATAATATCTAGGTGTTGTAATAATAAGACCATGACACCCATTCCTGACAATAATATCTAGGTGTTGTAATAATATCATGACACCCATTCCTGACAATAATATCTAGGTGTTGTAATAATAAGACCATGACACCCATTCCTGACTATAATATCTAGGTGTTGTAATAATAAGATCATGACACCCATTCCTGACAATAATATCTACGTGTTGTAATAATAAGATCATGACACCCATTCCTGACAATAATATCTAGGTGTTGTAATAATATCATGACACCCATTCCTGACAATAATATCTAGGTGTTGTAATAATAAGATCATGACACCCATTCCTGACAATAATATCTAGGTGTGGTAATAATAAGATCATGACACCCATTCCTGACAATAATATCTAGGTGTTGTAATAATATCATGACACCCATTCCTGACAATAATATCTAGCATACCCGTAGCCAGGGGGGGTTCGGGGGGTTCGGACGAACCCCCCCTTAAAATCAAATAAGCACTGTTAAAGTCAACGTTTTGTTCAAATTGTGACTGTTAAAGTCGAGTTCATAAGTCCAACGAACCCCCCTTTGGAATTTCCTGGCTACGGGCCTGTCTAGGTGTTGTAATAATATCATGACACCCATTCCTGACAATAATATCTAGGTGTTGTAATAATATCATGACACCCATTCCTGACAATAATATCTAGGTGTTGTAATAATATCATGACACCCATTCCTGACAATAATATCTAGGTGTTGTAATAATAAGATCATGACACCCATTCCTGACAATAATATCTAGGTGTTGTAATAATATCATGACACCCATTCCTGACAATAATATCTAGGTGTTGTAATAATAAGACCATGACACCCATTCCTGCTAGCATAGATTCAAAGTGTATATATAATACATACAGTATGATCTTCTTCTCTTCCAATTTATAGAGTTGTATTTCACAAATATATCTGATTTATGAATTTTGATAAAATATAATTAATTTATTTTCAAAATTTTAAAGCTTTCCCAACAAATTAAAAGATCATTTCAGATAAGCACCTGCAGAAATCGATGCAACGATAAAAGCACAAAGCAAATTCATTAACCTTCTTTTTATAGAAAACATGTAAATCTGTATGTTATTTAAAGGCCCATAACTTACTTATAATGAAAATAATCCAAGTTTTAAAATCTAATTTTGTTTACTGTAAACCTGTCAAATACAAAACTTTGGAAATAAAATTTTCTTTGTAAATTTCTTGGAACAAAGAAAGATTTTTAAGACCTCCAGACTTAATCACTCTTTACTCAGGGGGCATTGTATTATATAACAATTAATGCTAGTTAACAGATGCCCCATTGTAATTCTAAAATCAATCCTGTCATTATTATGTAACACAAAAAACATCTTCTGCTAATCCAAGATGTCTTCCAAATCCGTCTGCTAGGACTTCAGCTTCCCAAAGGTAACATATTTATTCTGCAGATGGAATGCACAGGAAATAAACTTGTCAAAAAATACAAATGTAATGCAAAGTAAAATGGGAGGTCTAAATCAAGCTGACAATGTTTGAAATTTACTTGCTTTTATTAGGGTAAGTGGAAACAGTTTATTTCTTTCTTGCATTTAGACTCCTAATGCAGAAATGTCTAATTTCTTACAGATATGGTGCTAATGTTAGAAGTAGAAATGAAATAGTCCCAAGACAATGTGTTTCAATTATTACACTAAAATCTTATGGATTTTTTAGGTTTATATATTAGGAAATCTTTTTTGTACTTTAAGAAGTTTATACCATCTTGGTTTTATATTCATGATTCACAGAGTGTCACCTTCACAAAAGAATTATTTTTTTTGTATTTAAGAACTTATAAATTTTAAGTGCAGAATATGGACATGATCCAACATCTATTTGGACCCCATAAGTTTTAAAAGACAAACTCAACATAAAATTCTGTGATATATTTTCATTTTGTTCTACACTCAATTTCAAGGTATCCAGTAACTTTAGGAGTAAATTCAATTGTACCTAGACCTAGATTCTTTTAAACTTTTGCTATAAATCTATGATACAAGTTTAACAGTTTGGATGCATCCACCAATATTGTAAATGATGAGCCCAGACAGATTTTTGTAAGTTGAGGACTCATAAATTCCCCTTTTAGCATGAACCCTGGTTATTTCTTACAAAAACATGAACAACTTATGACATTGTATCGAGAGATTTAGATCATAGTGACACATAGAGAGATTTAGATCATAGTGACACATAATAGAAGACAAAATTCAAGTTTATCTAATTGATGCCAGCGTTTATTACTATACCATCACTGAAGGTCAATTTTCTATATTTCTTTATAAAAACAGATTCTTCAATTACCCTCCCCCTTTTTTTAATTACATAAATTTATAGCATACAAATTCTTACCCAGAAGAGGATGATGTATTCCAGTAAGAAGGCCCATACTGTTCCCCGTCACTTTTGGAACCCTCATTTGTACCCCTTCGTGGCCTCCGTGAACGTGAATCAAATGATGTTCGAAGAAATGCACCATTAGTTCTCATTATGGATACAATTTTTTTTATGTCAACAAGACTTAAACAGCTGATTCATTAAACAGATAAATTAATAATTCCGACAGAATAATCACATTATTAAAATTTAGATTCCACAGAAAAAATCTTTTTTGTAACATCCAATAAGAATTGCAATTTATTGTAATTACTGAATGCTTGATAAATAATTTAGATTCCCATGCAATCTTGTGCTGTATAATCTATGCATGAAGACTTTTATCACAGGGTTAATAGCAATGCTGACAAACAAACATGATAGTCTTTCAGTAGACCAACAAAGGGAGATAATTACGATGAACAATTACTTTTTCAAACATATGAGTCATCAAAGTCTGCAAAATTAATTTTTCTAAATTAAATTAAAACAGAAAAAGCATCAACATTTTTTGAGGCCAGAAGATGTATTTTAATGGCTTCTTATATATACGTTTCCTGTGTATATTGATTGTACGTATTTCTGTCTGATTGTGAAAGAGTACAGATTCTAATGTATTGATCCAAAGCATCTTGTCAGATCTTGTATCCATACATCTTTTTATGTTTAAGGTCATGATTAATATATCACTCCCATTTCAAACCTTTAACACCAGTCTGACCTATTAACCAATGGGGAAATCAAATCAGTTTTTTATTGTTTTATTGACATTCATTAAGATTTCAACCTTAATTAACCAGCCAGATAAACATCAAATGAAATTTCTTAAACAAAAAATTTAACCAATAAAATCTTAACTAAAAGGTCAATTTCAATCTATTTTTGAATCATGTAAATATTTTATTATGCAACCAAACTGGCACTGACTCATACATTAAAGTTTCAACTTATGTTTTCACTGTAATTGACAAATTGGAATCGCTTATATATTTTATTTCATGTCTTAAAAGGGAATTCAAAGTCACAACATTAATGCAAGTGCTTAGGGATCTCCAGAGATTAGAATTTCTAACATACACATTATTTAAGTATTGATTGAAAATGATTCAAAGCTATCTCAACTAATTGCATTTTGAGTTTAAAAAAAAAAACATCCACAGTGAAAATTTTTTTCCATCTTTCCGCTACATTCATTGTACTTGTTAGGTGTTTAATTGTGCTTCAGAGCAATCTGATTCGCAGCCCACTTTTATTTTTTTTGTACAGTTTGTTCTTTATGTTGTACTAATATACCTCTGTCTCAGGTTAGGGGAGGGTAGAGGCTGCTGTTACGCAATTTATTCATGGAAGTTTAAACCAATGACCACATTTTATTATTAGTACCTGTGATCTGCAAAAGTAATTCATGGCAAAGCACTATAATCTATCAGTGGTTGTAGTTGGTTGGTGTCTGGCAAAGTCAGGAGCCTATAATTCAGTGGTTGTAGTTGGTTTGTGTCTGGTCAGGCCATTCGTTTGTGTTTCATAACATGCAACTGGGTAGGTTTTCTGGTTGTAGTTGGCTTATATATATTCATGGCCAGTCAGAGCCTATAATTCAGTGGATTTGTAGTTGGTTAGGTGTGGCAATAGTCAGGAGCCTATAATTCATGTAGTGGTTTGTTCTGGCCAAAGTCAGGAGCCTATAATTCAGTGGTTGTAGTTGGTTTGTGTCTGGCCAAAGTCAGGAGCCTATAATTCAGTGGTTGTAGCTTTTTATCTGTTCGTTAGATTTTGCTTTCTTTATAAATCAGGTTCGTTAATAGTGTTATATTTTAAATGTCTGGGCTTTCTAGCTTACTTATTACAGGTTTTGCTCATTGTTGAAGGGTGTAATACAAAATGGTATGTATAACACTTGCTGTACCTCCATTTCCTTTAGTCTCTGGGAAAAGTTGTTTCATTGGAAATCATACTACAAGTACATCTCTTTATTTTTATCAGTGTATGGTTTGTCACGGGCACTGATTATTTTATCATACCTTTACAGTTTGCTGCATTGAAAAGAAAAGTGTTTTTGAAGATATGTTTATTTTGAATGAATCCATGAGGTCATTTTTAAGGGCTCAGCTCTAACCATAAGTCATAACCCTTAATCCTATTAACCCTAGTCCTTCCACACCCTAAAATGGAGCACTAAAATCTGGCAGTCCTCTCCCCCCCCAACTAAAAATAAAAAATAACTTTATAGAGGAATTTTTCGAAGACATTTATCAATTGCCTATCAAGTGCTATCCAATATACATTAATTACATTAAAAGATCAAAGTACTTGTTTACCAATTAAATCATATATTTCTCCATTACTACATTATGATGCTTTTTAACTTGCTGAAAAGGAGCCAAAAATAGTAGGACAATGTGCCAAAATTACATGAAAAACTTCCCTGTCAGCCTTGACGAAAATCCATTCAACACATGTGTCTAATGGTGGTTAAATTATCAAGAAATACCATAAGTCTTTGTTAATTATTGATTTTTATGATATTTTCTTAAAACACATCCTCAAAATTTATTTCCAGCATCTGTTTCTTACATTATATTTACTTCATTAAAGTACCTCATTAATTTTTACTTTTGCCACAAAATACTTCACTAATTTCTCTTCCCTTTGGAATGATTGACCCAGGCCCCAAAATGGTAGGTCCCAGATCTGGAAATTTTGAAGTTTAGTCTTGACCTTTTGCAGTCTTAATTTCAAAGTCCATTCAAATGGATGATCATACATGTAGATGCCATTTGAAGTACTAAACTATTTGTAAAGTTCATATGAATTTAAAATTGTGACAATGCAGAAGTCGCGCCTCCTTTTCTTAACTGAATTAAAATTTGCAGTTTTTTTTTTAAGGAAGTCCATATTTTCTCCAAACTTTACTACAATTTACAATTTGTTCATAACTTTGCATTTTCTTTGAGTAATGGCCCTTTACGCTAATTTCAAATGTACAATTCCATTATTTAATCAAGATTTTATAAATGTATTAAAAGCTTGCAAAATAAAACAACTGATGATTAAAACTAAAATGTTCTATTCAAGAAAATTTGGGTGACAAACAATTTTACCAAAAAAATTAGCATGCATGTTTAGTCAATAAGTTTTAAAACTTTTTACAACAATTTAATCATGCAATACAATCAACAGTATATATTAAACTGAATTAAAATATTCCTACTATACTACACATTTTCAGATGACATTAAATAGAGAAATAATATACCAATTTACATTACAAAATACATTACTATACTATGCAAATCTGTAGCAAATTTAGTTCAAACTGTTCGAGTCGTAAAGAAACTTTATTTTTTAGCCATGCTTCTTTTGGGGCTTGAAAAGAAACAATTGACCAATCATTACCTATCCTATCTTCAATTATGAAAAAATCCTTTTTAAATATTAAATAAACTCTTGTCCTACCTTGTACACTATGAGTTAACCTTTCAATGATTTCGTCAGGAAACCCTGCTGACTTGTTATGTAGGTAACATTAATGTACAAGACAGATATAAACATATATCATTCACAGGCGATGTTAACATAACATTAATTAATTTGTCACAATTAATTACCAAATGTTTTGCTTTCAATTAATTTTGCCAAGGGAGATAATTACATTATTTTTCTTTATTTTTGCTATTTTTAGTTGTAATCCTTGAACACTAACACATTTAAGATTAAGAGACTAGACGTGGTAAATATCATTTTTTTTATATTCTAAACACTTCAAAACTGAGTTTGACCAGTTCAATGTAAATTGAAAAAAAACCAATCAAAACAAATGAAACTAAATACAGTTTTGTAATACAATTATACATTATATCCGCACTAACATTTTCTATGTTCAGTGGACCATTAAAATAGGGTAAAAACTCTTTTGCACTAAAATTAGAAAGGTCATACCATAGGGAACATGTGTACTAAGTTTCAAGTTGATTGGACTTCAACTTCATCAAAAACTACCTCGACAAAAAAATTTAATCTGAAGCAGGACTTTTGACGAACGGACGAACAGACAAACTAACGGACGAACAAACAAACAGATGGACGCACAGACCAGAAAACATAATGCCCAAAAATGGGAGATAAAAACAAAAACTTTACAACAGGGGAAAAATCAAAAATAACGATATGTCATTTATCAATCAAAGTAATTTCCATTAAAAAAAGTCCAATAACTTTGCACCCATTATTTTAGACTTTAATGATTATAATTTTCCATCTTGGACAGATAATTTGTAAAACTAAAGAATTTCAGACCCCTGGTGACCATAGCAATTGTAAAATGTATTAAACATGTCTATACTGACTTGAATAAATTCTACGATTTTCCAATAAAATTGAATAAATTCATTCAGGAAACTTAATAGAAAAGCCCAATTGTCTATTTGGCTTGATTTTACACGTAATAGCGCCATTTTATAGATATTTATGAGAAACTGTAGCACTTTATAAAATTTATAGGAAAGCTCAGACGCAGGTACAGAATCAATAAGAGAATGAGTAATCCAAACTCTATTGAACGTTGATTTACGATCGTCATATCAATTATTCCTACCCAACACCCAGCAGCCGTCAACCAGACAAGATCCAACACGATTTCACAAGGTTTTCTATTCTAAAATGAACACTTTTATACCAAGCATATTGTTGAAAGTGTGTAGTAGCTATAAATTATTCAGTACTGAATTTCCATTGGGATGTTTCAGTTCTACAATAAAAATACAAAATTTTCAAACTGCTTTTCAATAAAATTGATGACAGATTTTCAGATATTTTTTTGATAAAACTTAATAATAATATCAGGGACAGATTTAGCCATAATCGCCCATTTTTGAAAGGGGGGATGCGACACTGTAAAAATTATTGAATAACAACAGAAGGTGGAACATGAAAAATATCCAAAATGTAAACTGTACAAAAACTCTATTGATCTTTCATATGCTTGGTTTTTAATATTTTTTATTTTCTTTGAAGTTTTGAATTCCTAAGTAAATTTTCTAAAATAACAACTGGAAATTGATAATTCCCAATGAGCAACCTGATATTGCCATCTCCATAACAAACAACCCATGGCAAATAGCTGCAACAAATGACCTTGTTGTATAGCTTAACACTAAAACTTAATGAAAGGCAATCAGACACTGAACTTTATATAACACCCCATTTAATGCAGAAACATCTGATAAAACATTAATATGTCCATAAACTACCCATAATTCATCTGGACAATGGCTGACTGGACACCAATAATGTTGTCAACAATAAAGAATGCATATCATAGATGATATCACGACATATTTAAATAATTACAAATATTTACAGACTGCTCTTTTAGTTTTAATTAATTTTAACCAAAGGTTAGATAACTCCTTTAAAGTATTGTCAAAGGGAGATAACTGGAGAAGGGAATTTTCATAGAGGATGATAACTCCATGATGGCATTTTTCAAAGCTTAGGATTCTAGCTCAATTTAAAATATAACTGGCTGATGTTGATGGGTCTAATGTTTAGGTACCTAATTCTGAGTTTCTGTATTAAAACAACCTAAAAGTGTGTTTAAATAACAACTATCAGTATAAGTAATCTATGAGATAATGGGCCGTGTAATTACCTTTGTTTACATCACTTCCTTGGTAACACTGGGATTTTACTATTTCAAAACATAACCAACTTTATTTTTCTGCTAATTAACTTTTCAGTCTTTTGTTCTTATATTTTTAAGATGCTGATGTTTGCACCTACTCAACTTTTCATATTTTTGTTGTATTTCATTGTGCAGCAAGAAAAACAAAGGTAGCATATTTTAAAGCATTAAACTTATTAACTTGAATTATTATACTATTATAATAGTCCCAGTTATCATACATGTAAAACTTGCAAAGATGGTATTAAAAAAACAAAATATGAATATTGGGTATATCTTTCTTTAAAAATACAAGAGTTTGTCTTTAAATATGACAGGTACTTCAAACAGTCACCAAACTGCTGCCCCAAAGATTTCAACATGGTAAAGTTTGACAAATAAAACATTGATAAAGGATTTATCAACTGTTAATTTAATAACTGATAATTAAAATTGTTTATTTTGGCACATCTATTTTGTCAAGATATTGCATTTAATGGGTAGAACATTTGGAAAGTATGAGGATACAAGCTCTTGCTTATGTGTACACTTGTTAATTCATCATACTGTTTCATCATACACAAACACTTTACTTAAAGCTGCTTTAACTTATTTCATTCTTAAGTGTACAAGTCATAATATCTAAATTTAATTTAATTTTGCCATAATCTAAAATTGGTTTAATTTTTCAATTACTAAAATTCTTATATCTTTTATCTTTCTTTTAATGAACAACACAGAAGCACAAATACAAAAGAAAATAAATAATGTTTTGGATAATTAATAATCTGGAAACGCTTATGTTTTGTTGTTCAAGGAATGTCCATTAATTGTAAGAGTTTCATCTACAAGATGGTAAAATCATTCAACAAATTATCTGTATCACTTCTCTTAAGAGGTTTCTGTCATTAACTCAACAGAATATGTTCATACCAGAAATTTACGTTTGTTTTTATACTGATTTTTTGCTGAAACATATAATTTGTATAATCAACTATTACAGAAGTCATGCAAAAATAATTAGGGTTACTTCCCTTTTACCATATTTCACCAGGTTCATGCCAGATATTTTTTTTAATTTCATGCACATAATTCGCCACCTTCTATTTTTTGACTGTTATTTTATAGGATATACGATCTAAATTTAAACCAATTGTAGGACTAAGCAACCTTAGGTAGAACTATACATCAGAAACAGTTCAATTCACAATCTAATCAAGTTCTACTTTTCAAATTACCAGGCGATGAGGTGTTGTATGTCCATCCCCAGAGAATCAGAGTGGAGATGGAACAACTGACATTGTGAGGATATCTATTAACTGGCCAGTGGTCAGTCAATTCAATCCTAATTCAATACAGGCCCATTTGACAAGAAAAATATTTTTTTAAGTATTTAAAAAAAAAATAGTCAAAGACATGTTGAATGAATTCATGAGCTAACATGGCTAAAGGTTTGGAGACATATAATGAAGATTTGTATGTCTCATAATTTTGAAAGAATTTGATCAATTAAACTGAACATGAACAAAACCACTTTATAACAAATATCTTATGAATGTCTAGATGATATTTTCTGCTGTATACTTAAGCAAAATATATATTTAATATGTTCAATTTTTAACTTTATACCACATTAATCCCTTCACACCAAGCAGGGTAAACAAGGTATTATACCATCTTTCCACCAAGGATATGTGTAACAAAATGAAAGTTTACCGAACAGATCTGGGTACAGATTGCCTCCTTTTCATCTGAAACTTTTTGTGATGTTGTCTAACAGAAGAATATCATAATCTCATTAACTTAATATAGTTTTCAAATCATGTAATTTGAGTTAAGAGTTATTTCCCTTTGCTGTAATTTGGGTTAAGAGTTATTTCCCTTTGCTGTAATTTGGGTTAAGAGTTATCCCCCTTTGCTGTAATTTGAGTTAAGAGTTATTTCCCTTTGCTGTAATTTGGGTTAAAAGTTATTTCCCTATGCTGTAATTTGAGTTAAGAGTTATCCCCCTTTGCTGTAATTTGGGTTAAGAGTTATTTCCCTTTGCTGTAATTTGAGTTAAGAGTTATCCCCCTTTGCTGTAATTTGAGTTAAGAGTTATCCCCCTTTGTTGTAATTTGAGTTAAAAGTTATCCCCCTTGTGTCATTGGTAAGAGTATTTCCCTTTGCTGTAAATTTGGTTAAGAGTTCATATCTTTGCTGTAATTGAGTTAAAGTTATCCCCCTTTGCTGTAATTTGGGTTAAGAGTTATTTCCCTTTGCTGTAATTTGAGTTAAGAGTTATCCCCTTTCCTGTAATTTGAGTTAAGAGTTATTCCCTTTGCTGTAATTTGAGCTAAGAGTTATCCCCTTTGCTGTAATTTGAGTTAAGAGTTATTTCCCTTTGCTGTAATTTGAGTTAAAGTTATCCCCTTTGCTGTAATTTGAGTTAAGAGTTATCCCCTTTGCTGTAATTTGAGTTAAGTTATCCCCTTGCTGTAATCTGAGTTAAGAGTTATCCCCTTTGCTGTAATCTGAGAGAGGTAAAATGAGCAAGTTCCTTCAATAAACCATGATAAATCAACAAATTTTAACTGTTGATTTTTAAACATTGAAAAATGTTTTTTATGAATATTTTATAAATCATCAACTACTAATCCAAATATGTCATTGAAGCAATTGAGGAAGATAACTCTAACTTGATTTTACATCACAGAAAATCTATCTATCATCCAAATGGAAGTAAATTTCAATCAATCATCCTCTAGCATAAACATTAAACACTATTATAAATAAATATTTACATAATTAACATAAAGTTACATTTGTTTTGTCTAGCCCCACATTGTAAATAGCTGTTAAGTGTGAAATATTATGTAAATAATTCTACTGTTGTTTGAAATTTGTGATTGATAGTTTCTATAAAGTTGATAACTTGTCTATTTTCACACTTTTAGCATTGTTTATTATTGATAAGCCAACTATTTAAATGTGTTCTTAACTAAACTACATCTTTATGATCTTGCATCAATTTTGTCTTTTTTACACCTGACTACATTGACCAGCCTGCGTTGACAGCATATCTTTCTGCAGTTCATTGAAAAGAAATACTAATGGAAAACAGATTTTTTTTTACAATGTCAGTTAATCTACTTCTTATAGACCTAAAAACAATATTTTTAAAATGTAAGATAAAGCTTTTAGTGTTGTTATTAACTGACCCGTATATTTCATTTGATTTGTGCTTGACAGAGAACTAGCAAATATTATTTTACCAATTTTTCCAAATCTTTGGTTTGACCAGGCTCTTTTATAGTCTTATTTCATGAATGAAATCAGAAATTAAAATATAGATTATTCTAAGCTTCCCTTCTTACTTTTATATTTTCATGTCGGGTTGGTTGTTGCTTTCTTTGGTTTTTTTTGTTAACTTTTAAGGTAAAGTTCAATAAAATATAAAATAGAATACCTATCATCGTCAATCATCCCGTTATTTTTCTGCATAGATTCTTTAACAGCTTGCATCCCTTCTCTGAACCTCTGCTGTAGCGTCTAGCATACAGGGAAGCGCCACCTTCACTCATATATCCACAATTCATTTCATCCACTTTGTTTTGACTTCCTTTTAGTATATCCCCATCTGACATATATCCAGAGATGTAATCAAAGCTTTCATAATCAGAACTATAATCTCCGTCAAATGAACTATTTAATCCACTAGATGGCGTTTTTCTTATTGGACCAGAATAAAATTTCCCATGATCCATCAGAGGACGATTCATACCTAATCGGCTTGTGCTAGCGAAGTAAGTGGCAGTAGGTGTAGCATAGCCAGGATTGTGAAAGATTTTACCTGGTGGAGTAGTGTATCCACGTAAATATCCTGTCCCATATGGCATTGCTCTTAATATCGGCTGCATTGGTTTAATATCCATTGCTTCACCAGAATCGTCTACAAACGTTGTATCTTTTTCAGAAAAAGTAGTCTCTTTTGAACTTTTTTCTTTGTCTTTATTCACAGTTTTTGTCCTTACTTCAGAATCAAATGTCGTTTCAACTTTTTCACCATGTCTCGGTTGGACGATTGCCACATTGTTTGCAGATTTATTTATTGGTTGTTGAGGCTGTAAGACTTTCAATCCTAGCCTCGGTGAATTTGTAGCACTAATACTTCCAACATCAGAGCCTGAGTCTGACGGACGATATATAACACTTTCCGTTGACGAGTTACTATTATTACCACTAGGTCCACTATGACTGGATGATGACGATGTAGAATCACTTTTATGGCCCGATATTGATGATTGTCCTGATGGAGAACCAGGACTCTCGTTTTTAGCACCATCTTTTTTGGTTTGTGGCACAGAGTTATTACTATGATCTTTCATTGACGGTGTGTTACTCCTAGGTGGCGGTTCTGTCTTTGGAAGAGGCGGAGGTAATGCACGGTTTATTATTCCTGATTGTGTATTGAGATCAGATATGCCAGTCATGGCATGCATTTGAGTATTAGCCACTGAACACGTTGGTTTGACAACATTAACTGTTTGTTGTAAGTTTCCTTCTTTATTCACCGAAGGCTTTTGAATACCACTTTGATATCCAGAGATTTTAGAACTACTTTTTGAATATTGGCCATCACCAACTCGGTCTATTTTCCCGTCAGAATAGTCAATTTCTGTGTATCTACCTTTCATTTGTAACATCTTGTCTGAATCTTGCACACTTGCTTTTGAGTGGTCACTTATTGTTTCATAATGTTGTTTTGAATGTGACCCTACAGATGGTGACCCATATGCACTTAATCCTGAATGTTTAGTAGATGGCACTCCTGACACTGATGGCGATGTAGCTGCAGACGAAGACTGAGAATGACTTTTGGATTTCTCATCTTTACTACGAGATTTTCCTGGTTTTGGAATGCTTGTTGGTGTCCGTATCCCTGTACTTGTTGGCGTTGATGACGTGGATT
Organism: Mytilus edulis; assembly: GCA_019925275.1. Taxonomy (NCBI): domain Eukaryota; kingdom Metazoa; phylum Mollusca; class Bivalvia; order Mytilida; family Mytilidae; genus Mytilus; species Mytilus edulis. The sequence continues at coordinate 11,206,359 of CM034357.1, forward strand.
TCGATGATTTAGATGCTGACTTTGATGGGATGAGAGTTCCAATTTTTGTCCCTTTTTGTCCTGATTTTAAGTCTGTTTTACTTGATGATTTTTTAACTCCAGATCCATGATCGGAAGAAGAATAATGTTTTTCATTCTGAGCCAAGGGCAAAGTAGATGGATGCTCCTTCTTGTTGACGGTTTTTCCAAGGGACTTTGTTTTTGGTGGAAGTTTGGGACTTTCTGATTCTGGTGAAAAACTTATAGCCCCAGGATCAGTAGAACTTGAACTTCTTGCACTAGCAGTACTTGATCTGGTATCTGTACTGATTCGTGAGTCCCTATCACTACTAAGAGCTAAGGATGAGGAACTTGTGCTCGCAGTACTACCAGTACTTGTTTTTGATGTGCTTTTGGGAACTCCACTTTTGCCCTTGGATTTGTCCTTGGAGTTGAAAAATTTAAATTTATCCAACATAGAGTTTTTATTTTGTGGTGTCGATTTCTGTGAAGTACTTTTGTTTGAAGCAGTTGAACTTGTTGAGGTTGTACTTCCTGTACTGACCACTCTCGGCTGTTTTTCTCCAGATGGTCTCGGTGTTGTCAAGGAGCGACCACCAGGAGTAGGAATACCAGATCCGGGAACAGCTGGTGACGTAGCTCTCGATGATGGATGACTGCTTTTAACAGTATTCAAAGAAGAACCTGAAAATAAATAAAGAATTTTCTAAATGATTATAAACAGTGAGTTAGTGAGTGTGAACCCTGCTAACATGTTTTAGATCCCTGTGAAAATGTGTTTTATTCTGATTCTAATTGACAAAGATTTCCAGTATTCCTAATAAATGATTCAGGTTTTCTTAGGGTACCAGTACTGACCTGCTTAATCATTTCAATCAACAAATAAAAACTGGCCACCACCGTAACAGTAGTAGCTAAAACTAGCAATTTGTATACCAACAAAAAAATCAGGAAACAGGTGGAGATTGCAACCAAAGATTGTTCCTGTTGGAACAAATAATCCATACCATTTATTCCATGAGGAACATATAATGGTATTTTATTTTGAAATTATGAGGTAGGTTTTTTTCTTGTCAGTGAATTCAATTTAAATCATTGGATTTGAAAAAATATAATAGAATATTTGGAACTTATAATATGAATGAACTTCTATTTCATGACAGATACTCATTGGTATTGTTAGTCTCGACCAATGTAAATCATACTTGAATATCAATAAAGAGAAAGACTGCTGTCTCATCAGCCCAAACAACAATGTGTCCACATGCCCCACTCACACTATCATTTTCAATGTTCAGTGGACCATAAAATTGCGATAAAACTAATTATTTGGCTTTATAATTAGAAAGATCATATCATAAGGAACATGTGAACTTAGTTTCAAGTTAATTGGACTTCAACTTCACCAAAAACTACCTTGACAGACGGACGGACTGATGAACGAACAGACGCACAGACCAGAAAAAATAATGCCCCTCTACTATCGTAGGTGGGGCATAAAAATATACAAACAACTACATTGGTGAGACTAAATTGTACATTTTTTCTGCACTATTGAAGTAAAAGTCAGTCCCTTTAAATTCGTCAGTCAGATCAAATAGGATTCTTATTCTTTAATCAAACATGCAAATATTTACATAACTTTACTTTTCTAAACAGGTATATAACCAAATGACATAGTAAATGATTTTTATTGAAAAGTACAATGAGGTCAACAGGTAAAAACTGATTAGTTTTCAGGTATGTAGTTAAATATTGTCTCAGGTAAAAAACAAACAACACAGTTAATCTGTTTAGTCATTTAATAATTGTCTTTATGCTATTTTAGTCTTCACAGGGAAATATTACTTTGCAGGGTCTTTTTTACTTTTCCATCCTTGTCGTTCTATGGACCTGGTATTCTAATACCAAAACAAGAGTGTCAAATATTTTTTTTATATGTGCTATTGTCAATGATTGTTGTTCAATGAACATAAACGTTTTTACCTTATCTACAATACAATGTCTTATATGGTTCTAAGTAACCAACCTATTTGCAAAGCTTTGTGTATAAAATATTTTACATGTGTATAATTTAAATCCAGGCAAAAGTTAGTAAATTAAATATTTTGACAAACACTGTACCCATGAAAAAATGTATTTTGCCCAAATATTGTTGAAATATTGGTAAATATACAGAAACATTGATATTTTTTCACAGTACATTTATAATTTTTTAATAGCTGGTTTCCTGAATCATTTCAATCCCCTAGCATGTTTAGGTTTTACTTGTAATGAATTAAAGGCATAAAAAACCATTACACCAAACGAATTGCAAGTTAAAGATGCTCATACAGTAGTACAGTACTAATCAGTTTCAGAGCCAGATTAAGGGGGAGGGGACTCTGAATAATGGAGGTACAATTATATGTTTACTATATAGACTTATGACATTTTCCACGAAAACATTGTCCTGGTTACACCTGTCATAGCAGACAAGTTATAATATATCAACCAACTAAATATTACAACACCCCCCTTTGTTTGAAATTCTGGATTTGCATCTGAGTTTGAGCTGAATTCTTTACTAAATAGATGCTGACCAAGCTACAATTATTGTATTTATTGAAGAACATAGCTACAGGGACAATCAACAACTCAAAGATTATAAATTACAATAATACTGTCACTAAGTTACCAAACAATCAATCTCATAAAGAAATTCATTTTATGTATAAAAGGATACGCAATATATATATAAATATTAACGAAATCTATATATTAGATAGCAACACCCGTTCCAACAATAAGTAAAGCTGTACAGAATGATAAATTTCTATTCACTATTTATACAACAAGCGACATACTATTCTGGCTTTCGGCCCTTACCTCTATCATGCATGTTTGTTGAACCTATAATATCAAGCAGTTATACGTTCAAAATAATGTCCTTCAATAATGATTCTAAATCCAGCTGTTTGTTTAAAGTTATGTCCTTAAAACAACAAATTGTTAAAATCCAAAAGTTACATTCAAAATGATATTTTAAAAATTTCCCACAGTCACGTTTAATTTGATGTTCTTAAACAATGTCTTCTAAAAATCCAACAGTCATTTTCAAAAATGATGTTCGTAATAAAAAATCGTAATAATCCAAGTAATCAATGTCTCCTTAAAGCGAACTGTAACATCCTCAAACCGTATCATATCATTTAAATATCATAATATGACTAAAATCCATACGATTATTTTTTTTAAATCTTGATAATGAAACATTCATATTGTCACATATAACTTTTACAGGACATTTGTTTCAAATTTCAAATTTGTCACCACATCAAAGGCCTTAAAGCAGTATTAAAATTCTAATAACTTGAATCCCTTTGGACAATATTACCAGCTGTGGTTTTTTTAGAGACTAAGAAAAAAATACGGTTTTTGATGTTTTGATGTGATAACAACAGGTGTGTCGTTTTTGGATCAGGTAAAACGCACAACTGAAGATGATATTTGGCGGGCTGTAAAGGATAAGTCATTAAACGTCTGCTTCTTTGTGAAGTATGAACAATATCATCATTCACAATGGCCGTCAGACAAAACAAACAATGTCAACTTTCTACGTCTTTTGTCCAACCCCATGCTGTTTTTGTTTTTGTCCCAATTTTACTGTGTGGTCTTGGGTTTAAACAAATATACATGAACCTCAGAACCTCTGAAAATAAACAATTAAAGGTCACCTAATGATCTGTGAAAACGTAATTTAGGAAGTCATTTTGACAAAACGTTGGTACCATAACAGGAATTAAATACTTCCACTAAACCACAAAGTAGTAAGAAAGTGATTTGAACCCCTTTTAAGTTAGGCCGCTTTATCTATGGACTAGATTTTATCAT
>CM034357.1:11210331-11234910 GCA_019925275.1 Mytilus edulis
TGGACTAGATTTTATCATACATGTAATGATGCATGCCTTCCCTTGATCAAACTATCAGATCAGACATGCAAAGTATAACATATGGATTCTCATTTGTCACAAAATACATGGCCAGGGGCGGATCCAGCCATTTTAAAAAGGGGGGTTCCTAACCCAGGACAAAGGGGGGGTTCTAACTACATGTCCCCATTCAAATGCATTGATCGTCCAAAAAAGGGGGGTTCCAACCCCGGAATCCCCCTCTGGATCCGCCCCTGATGGCACAGCTAGTAACCCATCAATACAAGTTACCAAAATATGAGAAATTTATATGTTACAATTAATACCAATGTCAACAACTGCAAAGCACCAAACATTTCAGAACCCCCTTCCTCCCCTGCGCCAACAACACATTATAACTAGATCTGAAACCCTAGACCACACAGTAAAATTGGGACAAAAACAAAAACAGCCCTCCCCCTTTTGGTTCGAGATTAAAAGAACATTCAGAAAGTTTCAAAAACAGCATTGGAACAAAACTTAATGTGATGGACAGAAAAAATAAATCCTAAATTGTCAGAACAATATCACTCTTTTAGAGGTCCATATTTTTAAGAAACCTTTGAAATTATCAGAAATTGTTTAAATTGTAGATTTTTTAGCAAACTTTTAATGGGACCCATATATAATAATTTTTCACAGGACCAAATGTCAGGCAAATTCAATCCAGCATCATTGCTAACTCAAAATAGCATCAAATTATTTGTGATTATCAAACTTTAAAATTGTGAAGTTTACTTACTCATAACCATACATGTATATCTCCATGTAGATCAAGTTTATATAAACCATAGTCACACATCAGAATGGCACCAGATAAACTTGTATTAATTTACCACAAAAACTATATTCCCTTTAGGTAAATATTGTACATCTATATACAATTAGAGATATTAAGTGTTTTACATTAAAATGAAAACAAACAAAAACTTACCTGAATGACCTTTGACCTAAGTTTTACCTGACATTCCAAAAACTCAGATCAATCAGTTAGAACAAGGAATTTTAACTTTGCTGAACAATGTCTGATAAAAGTTGAAATACTGAAGCCATTGAATATGTTAATTCACAAGAGAAGTTCCGTATTTTTCTTGTAATTATGTACAAAATTGTAAACTAGTATTTTATTTCAAAATAATTGATCATTGCATAATTTTGATTTCACCTTAGAAACTCTGATTAAAGAAATATTCAAAATGTTGCATGGACTTTTGGACTGGAGCAAAACGGAAGATTATAAAAGTTGACAGAAAGTTATAAATTTTATACCATGAAACAAATTATTTGATTGGTTGAAAACCAGTTGATTAATGTCTCCATACATAATGAAACATTTATAACCTTAAGCTGGGGTATACTCTAAGCCAAACTTCCTGTTTCAACCACGATTTTGGGTTAGTTGTTATCAAAATGGAAAATTTTCTACACAAGAGAAGATTATTTTTCTGAAATCTTGTGGTTACAAAATCAAAAAGTTTTAAGAGTTAGGTATTGCCAAATGATCGATTTAGGGTTAATATCAAAGTGTCACAAGTCTGATAGTACCCAAACAACATTAAAACATTCAAAGGGCTTGCCAAAAACTACAAAATATGGAAAGAAAAAATGTCTGAAGACTGTATTCAGGAATCCAACAAACAGCACAAATAACATTTAAGACATCTTGAAGGCCATACATTGACCTATAATGGATTACTTTTATATATTGTTATTTGGATGGAGAGTTGTCTCATTCACTGGCACTCATATCACCATCTTCCTATATCTATCTAGAATACCCATTCCAAATGTTTATCTTGTGTTTTTGTGTATTCCATCCCCAAACTGATTTTGTCCTCTTTTAAGTATGACTGACAGTTCAATTACAACAGTAAAATCTCTTTAAGATGGTTCAATGGCTTTCTTTTCACTTTTAATAATTCATATATCAAATTTGTCAAATAACAAACAAAGCATGTCATATTTTCCATTTTCCCAAAAATATCTAATTCTACTAAAACCCCAATACATCATGATTAACTCCCCCATCAGATAAAAGTTCATTTTCACTGAAATTATAACAGATTATTTATCTTTACCCTTCTAGATAAAAGTAAGTTTTTATAACAAGGCTGGGTAGCTTAGATATTATCTCCTCTGAAAATATGATAGGCCCTCATTATCTTCTCAAATCTTCTCTTTGTCAGGCTAATGGGTCAAAGAACTATTAAGATTTCCATTTTTATGGGGTATTAACCTCTATAAAGAGGGTGATCAGTTTCAATTATTTAAATATCTTTACCAAATTAATTCAATTTATCAAAAGTATACAAATTTATGATATTACATATATAAACTATTAAATGTCACTTTTACTGGTGACAAATCAATACTTATGTATTAAGAGTCAATAAATATAGTATTATATTTAATAAATAATGTGAAAATGTGAATTGTTAATGACATATTTAAAATTTCTATAAACCCTACCTAAATATAACTTAAAAACAATCATTTGAAGTAAATCATATTCTGTGAAGAGTGTACCCAAGCAAAGGGACTTTTCCGTATTTGACTAAGCTCTCACAACGATATAGCCTTTTTGCACTAAGGCTGCGTAAAGCAAACCTCTATCAAACCATATAGTCTGATGTGTGTTCTTCTGCAAGGGGGAGCTTAGGGGGATGCCCTAAGTATGCACTACTACTAAATTCTAAATAACAAATATAAATATCTGAAAAATTAGCTTATAATTGCTATAATTGGTTTGAACCCCTCTCATATCAAGGTTGGTTGAATTCACATCAGTTGAGGTAGCAGTAAGGTCTATTTGGAACTCACTTCAACTGAAGCCAGCGGAAACAAGAATGTGTCCATAGTACATGGATGCCCAACTCACTCTTTCATTTTCCATGTTCAGTGAAATTTCAAGGTCAAAACTCTAATTTGGCATTGAAATTAGAAAGAAAATATTCTATATGGAACTTAAAGTTTCTAGTTGAATGGACTTCAATTTCATCAAGCACAGTACCTTGACCAAAACCTTTTGACCTGAAGCAGGACAAGTCGAATGGACAGACAAAGAGACAGACGAACAGTCACACACAATAAACATAATGTTCCCAGGTGAGGCATAATACAAGAAGATTGCACCCCCCCTCTACGTTCAAGCAAATGTTCCTCCCACCTAATGTCAAATGGTAGAGCAGTGGCGGAACCAGGGTGAGGGTTCCAGGGGTTGGAACCCCCCCCTTTTTTTTGGACAATCAATGCATTTGAATGGGGACATATAGTTGGAACCCCCCTTTGTCCTGGGTTGAGACCCCCCTTTTTTAAAATGGCTGGATCCACCCCTGTAGAGGCATAAAAAGTTCTTAATGAGTTCAAAGAAAATTATCCCAATTGTAAAGAATGGTAAAAACAAATGTAAACTGTACCTGTCTTTGTCTCAGTACAATCCTATCTAACTATTGTAAGATTTACAAACAAACCACATGTGTCTATATTCTGGTTGACAGTTTTATTCCTGATAAAATGTGATTTAAATTACATCTACATCATCGTTTGCGTTTTCAATTAGTATGTAACGTTTAATATCAATCATCCTAGAACAGCCAAAACATCATTATTATGAAGGATTGGTAAAAATGTTGGCTTTTTGTGTACTTGGTAATAGTATAGAAAATGAACCATTAAATGGGAAAATAAGAGTGATTTTTTTATGGGATTAGTATGTAGTAATTTGGGAATGTGTCACAGTAGTGCACTGAAATTTGTATGGCTTTTGAAATTATTGAAGGATTGTGGTATTATAATACACCTGTGTCAAGGATGTTATGATATTGAATGAAAAATAAAAATCTGAATTTACAATTAAATGCTATCATTTAAATCTGAAAAGTTTTTAAGTACTAAGCTGAATGAAATTTAAAGACATATACATAGGTATATTCTTTTTACTTATATAGATGTTTTTATTTCTACAATCCTTTTTTTTTTTATAATAAAAATATATTAATGCTACATGTATAAGATAAGCTTATATATTTTAATTTACATATTAGGTCAGCTCCCAGGGCTAATATATGCATATTCTTAACTAATACTTTACTAATACATATGACACGTTTATCACAAAATACTATATTTGTACATTACATTCCTACATTAAACCTTAATATAAACCTACATTTTGATATTAAGTATATATCAAACATGAAAATTTAAATGATTTCTTGATAGCTAGGGTATTGCAGTTATCAATGAAAGATTCTTACTAATTTTAATTTCTACTTTTTTCCATTTTCATTGAACCCATCTGATTTTATGAAGTTGTCAGCCTCTTTTTCAAATTATAATTTTACTGATTAGGCCAATTAAAATTAATTGATAGATTTTCATCCCCGCCCGCCCCTCTGAAATCGCCCCGCCCCGAATTTTTTTATTTTATAAAATTTACGATTTCCGGATTTTGTTCATTCCCGTTACCGGTAACTGTTAAAATTTCCTTTCATTCAATGCTTCCTGTTTCAAATTTCGGTTTTGTACCTCGAATAAATCTAACCAAAATGATTAAGTCGACCTTTTCGCTGCTCTATGATGATAACATCATCTTCCGAGAGTAAAGATTAATAACGAGAATGACATGAAATATTGGTGTTACGAGAAAAACGCTGTTTCCAAGACTGCAAATCGCGGTATGTCACAAATTTCTGTGATTAGAAAACTGCTGACTTTTTTATTTATGCAATGACTTTGTCTCAGGAAATTTAAACTGTAAATGATACCCAAAGCACAAGATTCGTGGAAACCATTGATACAGAAAACATGACTGAATTATAGATATTGAAACACAAGCACGAACTTGTCAGATTTATGACCGTTTATTGAATTTAAAAAGTCGACTAACATGATACGCATTTTATTTATGCAAGCCCTTTGATTTTACCCATGGCTGTCTTTTTATGTTGACAAATAGCAATTGTCCCAATACACCCAAAAAGACTCATTAAACAACAACTTTTTTTTTATTATTAAGTTCATGTTTTACATGATAATTATATTTTCATCTTGCATATAAAGTACCAACCCTATTATTTTCAACACTCTCTGAGTTTTCATTTTATTCTGTACTCATAATAATTGTGTTGCATACCAATGCATTTGCTTCATTTTATGGTAATACAAACCATTGTTTAGAAACCAAAATACATTTTGTGTAGGTACATGTAGTCTAACTGAAGAGAGTATTTCTCACACGTTTTTGTTGTTAAGTTTTTAAAGCCGCAATAAGATATATTTATTTAAGGATTTGAAATATTATGTAAGATTCCTCATACTTGTGTATACGTGATATAAGCTTATTATTACACTTGCATATATGAAGAACTCGTCACAAAAGGGTTTCATATGAAATAAAATTTAAAAAATAAAATCCTCCCACCCGCCCCATTATTTTCAAAAATTTGGATGAAAATCTACTAATTAATTTTAGTTGGCCTTATAGTACAATGATACTCTGCTACTTTCATTAATTAAAAGAAAATAATTTCTATATTAAAAACAATTATAAAAATACCTGTTATTTTTGCAGCTGCTATCATCCCTAAATTTATGTGTTTTTCATTATAATAATATAATAATCCTGTTATTTACAAATCACTTGTCACTGTTATTAGATAAATAAAATATGATGAACTTGTCAATATATCTTGTTGATCTAATCACATATAATATTATAGAGATCCCTGTAACAACCCCAACGACCCCTCAGGTAAACTTCAAAGAGAATTATTTGGACAGGTGAGAACATTCCTTAGTCAGGGACTATCACCTGGCTTCTGACCCCCTTATCTACCTAATCATCTTCTATCATTTTTTAAAATGTCCAAATTTGATCTTTATCAGCGATTCACCTTTGAAAAATGTTAACCTTTTGTTATGAAGATTAATTTGTCAATAGTATATAAGTACCCTGTCAATAACACTTCAAAATATTGGTAACAATTTCCAAAATTCTTTGGGTTTGATTTTTTTAACTTTGGATCCCTGTAGTGGCAGTGCTATCTGGTCAAAGAGCAACCTTCAAAATATAAGGAATCACTCAATCTTCAAATCTTTTTTGAACAAAGTTGAACCTGGAATAAGCATGTCTGAGAGTCTAAATAAACAAAAATAAAAGCTTTAATTTTCGAGCTATTACTCGTGAAAAACTCCTATTACTTATGAAAAACAAATGGAATAATATATACTGAAGGAGATAAATACAAATGATGTGGAGCCACACAACCATATTACACCACATCCCCCCATAAATTACATACATAGGGTTGTTAAAAAGGAAGTTGTTCCAAATTTGAGTCTGTATTATTTCTTTATAAAGTAACAAACTATCAAAGAGAAATATTGCTTGCATCAGATAAAATTTCAAAGAAGGGATTTTTCCATTATCAAAGGAACATGGAATTATCATACATCAAGCCAGTTCAAGTCAACAAGCATTATTTATCTACTATGACTTAGACAAATATTCCTAGGGTAAGGGTAAACAGAATTCTGTATCTAACTTTGTAATTAACGAGATTCTTATGCAACTGAAGATTACCTGAGCAGGTAAAAATAGGTACCCTGCTGCTTTGATAAAATATAGGTAATTATTGTGTCAAAATTCTTTGGACCTGTCATTAACATTTGTCTCATAAAAGTGTCTGTCTCTTAAAGTTTTGTATCTAGACCAAATTTTGTCAATAAAATGTCACAATGACACCATTCTTTACACAATTTAAAAGGTCATAAAATTGTCCCATTGGATAAGAATGCAGAATGAAATCAAGAAAGATAACTCTAATAATCCATGTATCCTGAGGCTTAGGGACAAAAGGATTACAGTTAAACACATTAAATAAATACCCTGTTCAATTAAACTTTTCATCCATCAATAACACATTAAATCTAAAAATAATGTTTAAAAGAATACACTAAAAACAAAGTTGGTCTTAATTAGGGTTCATGGATGCACATGATGGATGGAGGTTATAATGAAATGAAATGAAATGGGCCCAGTTTATTTGTCAATAGTGAAAATATTTCAAATGTCATTGGTGCCTATCCATTGGTTCCCAGTTTTAACCTGTCAGGGTTTTACTTTTTGCAATAACATTTATATATTTTATAAACCTATAGTTCAACAATCCAGTATGAGCTTCAAATTATAACCCATTCTTATAATAGAGTATCGATCTTATCTAATTTTATTTGTGTACAGATTTAAACTACCTCATGCGGATTTAATATACCTATGCGACAACTGCACATAACATGCAATATTAACATGTAATATCAGATTATGTAACAGATGTGTACAATTAATGTACATATAAATGTAAAATGTTTTTTTCTCCCAAGGACTCGTATCAAATATCCAAAACAAAACATTTATAAAAGATCTACATCAGCGTAATTAACATATATAAATATAACATGTGTGACCACAATTCATAAATGTTGAAAATGATCGGGGCAACCTAACCACAGAGTGAACAGAGTGTACAATACGAGCCTCCACTGAAACTTAAATCTTGTGATAAAATCTCCTGCACCGTGTTCAATTACAGTTTTACTTTGAAATTTTAACCTAAAATCAGTTTTAGATTGATTGATTAACTCAGTTACGGATGACCTTTGACTTCTGGCAAATAACCTTCTAATTATAAATCCATTAATTAAATGGCAACATTATAATTTCACCAGTAAACTGAAAATTAAAACCCTCTGAAATTTTACAAAATAAATGGGTTGTATTAAACTGGTAAATCTATTAATTATAACAAAGGTTACAGGTCCTTGAGAAGGATATACAAAATGTAATTATTTTTACTTACTGAAGTGTAAAACTTGGTTTAAAATGGAATAAGAAAACCTTGATTTACAGTTTTTCTTCTGTAGATATAGGAAGATGGGGTCTGTAGATATAGGAAGATGGGGTACAGGCCCGTAGCCAGGAATTTCCAAAGGGGGGTTATTTGACCTCAAAACTCGACTTTAACAGTCATAATTCGAACAGAACATTGACGTTAACAGTCATAATTTGAACAGAAAATTGACTTTAACAGTCATTATACCTGGCTACGGGTATGGGGTATGAGTGCTAGTGAGACAACTCTCCCTCCAAGTCACAATTTATTAAAGTAAACCATTATAGCTCATGGTACCCAATAAAGAGAGATACAGTATACATCAACATAACAGCAACCCAACATTACAAACAAGGCACTTTTTAGTCTCACTAAATAGTTATCTAGTTTCAAGACAATATAGAGCTTTAATACATTAGTACATGGTATACATTTTTTTGTTGAAGACTGTGATAAAAAAAAGTTCCCTGAGACAACTTTCAAACAGAGACTAAATGATGGAAAAGTTGGCTGCAATAGGTCATCTTTCAGTACAGTCTTTGACAATGAACAAAACTCATTGAACAATGAACAGTATAACATTAAAAAGGGCAAGACATGCAATTCAAACAGAAAGATCAATGGCCTGAAAACAAAAATACAAATACAATTAAAATTAAACTGTCAATTGTTCTTGAACAATTGAGAGGTCTTTCCTTTTTTAATGTAAAATACATGTTCCAACAGACGTAGAATGTATTGAAAAGGTCAAGGTCAACCTTAAAAAGCTCGAAAACACACTAAAAATCCTTTCAATACGGTTAAAAACACTAAATTCGCTATTTGGGACATGACCTTGACCTTTGACCTTTTGACCTTTGTCAAGGTCATTGGTCCCCAATGCCATTACTGAAGACCCCAAGGGTCTAGGACCTTTGGTTATATAGTAAAAGCTGATTTTGTCTTTTCAAAAACCTAAAACAGGGGTTATGCCCCTTATAGAAAGGTCAAATCTCTTTGGTCAAAATGTAACAAAGTTGCGCCTTTATGACCCAAACATTTTCCACTATTCAAAACTTCTGTAAGTATAATAGTTTCTGAGATTATCCCATAACAAGATGGTAGGTCAAAGGTCAAGGTCAACATACAAATTTGACCTTGAGGTATTTTTCAAAGATACATGAATTGATGATGAAGGGTGAAGATCCTAGGTGTCTACGACTTACGGTTTCTGAGTTTTGGTGGTCAACCGACACCGGTTAATTTTCATAGGGGCATAACCCTACCAATGAGTCGTTGAATCTTTTCGATCCAAATGTAACGAAGAACCGGGGTCTGGTCCTGAACAAATTTCACCCTTTGTTTTTTTTCTACCTATTACGGTTACGGTGTTGGAACGATAACAAGGTTTTTTGGTTTCGGAGGGATTACTCCGAACCGACAAAATATTTCGCCTAACAGGGTGAGTTCCAGATAGGTATTCATGACACCGATACAAAGTGTGAACATGAAAGCGACACGTCTTACGGTTAACGCGGCTAAATTTGTCAAAGTTTGGCGGAAAAAGAATAATAATAATAATAATAAACAGAAGAAATACAGTAAGGTCTTTCCCTTTTGTAAAAGGAAAGACCTTAATTATGTAACCATAATCAGGCGTCTAATGAATTACAGAATAAGATGTCTTGTTTTAGTTATCTGTCTCATTCAGGCCTGCTGTCTGAATGAAAACAGACATATATACACAGGGTTAGGATAAGGGTGTATATATGTCTCTGATGAAAACAGACATATATACACAGGGTTAGGGTAAGGGTGTATATATGTCTCTGATGAAAACAGACATATATACACAGGGTTAGGGTAAGGGTGTATATAATGTCTCTGATGAAAACAGACATATATACACAGGGTTAGGATAAGGGTGTATATATGTCTCTGATGAAAACAGACATATATACACAGGGTTAGGGTAAGGGTGTATATATGTCTCTGATGAAAACAGACATATATACACAGGGTTAGGGTAAGGGTGTATATATGTCTCTGATGAAAACAGACATATATACACAGGGTTAGGTAAGGGTGTATATATGTCTCTGATGAAAACAGACATATATACACAGGGTTAGGGTAAGGGTGTATATATGTCTCTGATGAAAACAGACATATATACACAGGGTTAGGGTAAGGGTGTATATATGTCTCTGATGAAAACAGACATATATACACAGGGTTAGGGTAAGGGTGTGTATATGTCTCTGATGAAAACAGACATATATACACAGGGTTAGGGTAAGGGTGTATATATGTCTCTGATGAAAACAGACATATATACACAGGGTTAGGGTAAGGGTGTATATATATGTCTCTGATGAAAACAGACATATATACACAGGGTTAGGGTAAGGGTGTATATATGTCTCTGATGAAAACAGACATATATACACAGGGTTAGGGTAAGGGTGTATATATGTCTCTGATGAAAACAGACATATATACACAGGGTTAGGGTAAGGGTGTATATATGTCTCTGATGAAAACAGACATATATACACAGGGTTAGGGTAAGGGTGTATATATGTCTCTGATGAAAACAGACATATATACACAGGGTTAGGGTAAGGGTGTATATATGTCTCTGATGAAAACAGACATATATACACAGGGTTAGGGTAAGGGTGTATATATGTCTCTGATGAAAACAGACATATATACACAGGGTTAGGATAAGGGTGTATATAAGTCTGATGAAAACAAGAGAAATTTATAATTGAAACAGCTAAAATTTTCCTGTATAAATATCTGAAGGAAAGTTTTTCTAAAAATATTTTTGCCTTGAACATGCAATATCTAGATAAACACCACATCCTCTAAATACCTAAGAGTTCTCTCTCCAAATCAACTGGAATTGACATGTTTTCATTTCCCAGGACAATGGATACAATAACACACTTCTGTACACCAGCAGATCTATTTGTCTCCTCCGATTTGTCAAGGAATGTGATAACCATGAGAGAAGCTTAGTATTGCCCTCAGGACAAAAACAATGGAGGATAGTACCATACCAGTGGGATAATATTTGTTCAGGAACCAGTCAATAGCTCAATGATTGTTGCCCTTCAGGCAGTTATTGTTTATTCAATCACTAGCGAATTCAGTGGAATACTATTATCTTTTGGAATGAACCAACAAAAGCAATTTATGTCCATGTACAGGGTTCCTATGAAATCTATATGTCCATGTACAGGGTTCCTATGAAATCTATATGTCCATGTACAGGGTTCCTATGAAATCTATATGTCCATGTACAGGGTTCCTATGAAATCTATATGTCCATGTACAGGGTTCCTATGACATCTATATGTCCATGTACAGGGTTCCTATGACATCTATATGTCCATGTACAGGGTTCCTATGACATCTATATGTCCATGTACAGGGTTCCTATGACATCTATATGTCCATGTACAGGGTTCCTATGACATCTATATGTCCATGTACAGGGTTCCTATGACATCTATATGTCCATGTACAGGGTTCCTATGACATCTATATGTCCATGTACAGGGTTCCTATGACATCTATATGTCCATGTACAGGGTTCCTATGACATCTATATGTCCATGTACAGGGTTCCTATGACATCTATATGTCCATGTACAGGGTTCCTATGACATCTATATGTCCATGTACAGGGTTCCTATGAAATCTATATGTCCATGTACAGGGTTCCTATGACATCTATATGTCCATGTACAGGGTTCCTATGACATCTATATGTCCATGTACAGGGTTCCTATGACATCTATATGTCCATGTACAGGGTTCCTATGACATCTATATGTCCATGTACAGGGTTCCTATGACATCTATATGTCCATGTACAGGGTTCCTATGAAATCTATATGTCCATGTACAGGGTTCCTATGACATCTATATGTCCATGTACAGGGTTCCTATGAAATCTATATGTCCATGTACAGGGTTCCTATGAAATCTATATGTCCATGTACAGGGTTCCTATGACATCTATATGTCCATGTACAGGGTTCCTATGAAATCTATATGTCCATGTACAGGGTTCCTATGACATCTATATGTCCATGTACAGGGTTCCTATGACATCTATATGTCCATGTACAGGGTTCCTATGAAATCTATATGTCCATGTACAGGGTTCCTATGAAATCTATATGCATCAATATCAAGTACTGTGGTAACCAGATTCAAGCTTGTAACCTCTGAAATGTCCCCAAAATTTACCTTATTTTTTTTTTTTGGTGAGGATTTCATGATCAAGATTTTCATATAGATTTGTATGTATATTCCAGGAAAATAAACATTTAATTTAGTCTGTGCATTAAACATTATTGCTGGGTAATTAAATTAAAATTGGTAATGCCCTATAGGTTATTAAATATGTTTAACACAAAATTTGTATTAGTCCAACATGTTGGTATAAATATATTCATACGGAAACAGTGGCGGATCCAGAACTTCTTGTAAGGGGCCGGGGCCCGCTAACTGACATAAGAGGGGGGAGGGGGGCTCCAGTCAAGCTTCAATGATTCCTTATATAATCAACCAAATTTTCACACAAAAGGGGGGCCCGGGCCCCCCAGGGCCCCCCTGGATCCGCCTATGGGAAATATTGTACTAGCACCCTGAGCACCCAAAAAGCAGCCTTGTTATCAAATACACATTTTCAATATCGTCCCACATACCATTTAATACTTGGGTCCTAAAACTTTATAATTTGCCATTGAATTAGCTTTTTTAAGAAACTAGGAGACATAATCTATAAAGACAATATTTATTTTTGAAAGTGAAAATAATAAAAGTTTTAAATAGGAAAGGAATATATTAATCTATTATCGCCCTGGGATAGTATAGGAAGTGACATGAACATGTAATAGTTATTATTGTTGGCATTTTATCTGTAAAGGCTTATCACCTTGGTCTATAATCAGGATGGACATAAGCCTTCTCATTAGATCGTGAGGATTATCTTGTCAGGAGGGGTAACATTTAACAAGGGTGGCAGTTCTATTAATAATTCTTTACATATGGGATTGTCAAAGTTAATCATTTTCAAAAAATATTGATCTATCTAAAGAGCTTCAAAATACCAACAAAAATGAGAATTTTAAAAGTATTCATCATTAATAATTAAAAGTTTTGATTTGGGGTGGCAGTTAATAAACCAGAAGTGTCAGGTTTTATTCAAATCTTTCATTAATCCTATTAACCTTCTTCACTCATGTTTCCTTTTTACTATACTTCATATATATTTTTACATGTTTTAGCAATTGCATACTTACTGAAGTCAAGTTTTTCCATCTTAAAATCCAGTAGAAATATTTCCAGCATTTTATTTATAAACTCTGTTACAAGTTTCTTTAAATTAATTCCATGTTCAACAAAAACTTTAATCAAAATTTAAAATCATTAAAATACCCATTCAAAGTTGAATTTAATTCAAAATCATTAAAATTCATTCCAATTTAAACAGATCTTAAATTAATACCATCCTACCTCCATGACAAGCATATAATCCAAATAAAAATTATCCTGTCTATAAAATGGTCAAACTTCCTGCTGGTCAGATTAAAATGACCACTGTCCAGGGACAAAGACAAGGGCCAGCTGTTCTGTTTACATGTAATTAACTGTTTATCAGGAATGTTCAAAATACAGCAGTGTACTCAGTAAACAGCAAGTAAACAAATGATAAAGATCTAACCATAATTAGGCCAGGCCAAACATTTCCTGGAGTATAAACATTTACTGAGATCTAAACTATCAAATATAACCATAATCAGGCCAGGCCAAACATTTACTTGGTGTATAAACATTTACTGAGATCTAAACTATCAAATATAACCATAATCAGGCCAGGCCAAACATTTACTTGGTGTATAAACATTTACTGAGATCTAAACTATCAAATATAACCATAATCAGGCCAGGCCAAACATTTACTTGGTGTATAAACATTTACTGAGATCTAAACTATCAAATATAACCATAATCAGGCCAGGCCAAACATTTCCTTGGTGTATAAACATTTACTGAGATCTAAACTATCAAATATAACCATAATTAGGCCAGGCCAAACATTTACTTGGTGTATAAGCTATCAAATTTAATCATATAAGTAAGGCCAGGCCAAAAAAAAAGGTGTAAACATTTACTGAAACTAAAACTTCAAAATATCAAGGCCAATACATCATTTAGTTATAATAAAAAGTCGTCAAAATATGACCGACTTCTATTTAATATTTGCACAATACAAGGGATTAAACCAACTTTTTATTTGCCAAGTTCCTAGAATCAGGAACATAAAAGTTGATAGTCTTGAACATAACAGATATATTGTGCTTACAAATACTATACTGGTAATTATTTGAAGAGATTTCCCGCCAAAATTCCAAGGCATAAATGACTTTTTTATTTGTAGAGTATTTAAGTAAATTAGTTATTCCTCATTTGAAATTTTGTTATAAGCACTTTTTTATCCAGATTTATAATTTCATTTTTTTCAAAATCACATTCTTTTCAAAGAAAAAAGGGGGGGGGTTTCATTATTGAATACAAACTTGTAATATAAAAAATATGAAGCTTTTTTTATAACCAAACATCAAATAAATAATATTAATCAATACCTTATCAGGGCCTATTTGAAGATGGGTGCTGAATTATCATAATTATTTGGTGTGGCCTTACATGATATACCAAATTATTCCTAATAAAAACAGTCAGCAGTAAAATTAGTAATGGTTGAGGGAGAAAAATTATTATAATGTAAAACTATGAACTGGTCAAAGGGTTCCTTGTTTATATAATTATCCCATGGGTTAAGGCACCTGCTGTGTGGGACAGTTGTGGTCAGTTCAAATTCATTTGAAGATGGACATTTTAAGAAACTTCAAACAAAAGCTAATTCCTATCTTATTAAGTTATATTATTTTAAGAAGTAAAGATGTGCATACTGTGACTAAACTTGACATGTTTATAGACAGAAAAATTACATATAAAATTGAAAATGGAAATGGGTAATGTGTCAAAGAGACAACAACCTGACCAAAGAGCTGACAACAGATGGGTCTCAAATGCAGCAAGAAACTCCTACACCTTGAGGCGTGCTTCAGCTGGCCCCTACACAAAATGTATGTTAGTTCAGTGATAATGGACGTATAATACTAAAAGCCGAAATACAATCTTTCATTGACTGATCGAGTAGTGCACAGGACATGTGTTGGTTCAATTCCGATAATTCTTAAGATTAATCAAGAATATTGTCCTTGATTTTTTTATATAAATACCTCTCTTTGATTTTTTCATATTTAATATTCAATATTGTTATTTCTGTCACAGCTTGGTACCGAACAACATCTGTAGTCCACATAAAAATAATATACAAATCCCCAACTCTAGGTAGTACCAACTAATTCATAAAATAAACAAAAATATTAAATCTCGGCTTTAAAAACATTTTTAGTTTTGTTTGTTGTCCAAATGTTGTCTTTTCATTAACCAGGTTGAAAGATCCGACCAAGCTGTAATGTCAAAAAACTTTGAAATCAACATGTGCATGTCCATTTCTTTTTTTTTTTTAATGTTCTGATAAAAATGTAATTATAATCAGTGAACCAGTAGAGCACAGCTGCTGTGACTTATCTATCTGACTGACAGCTATCTTCGTTTTGATATAAGACAATTTTCTTTTTTCCTGAAATACCACTTATTTTGCCATTTCCTGATGACCACTGTAATTGTAAATATCATATCTCTTTTCAGATAACTTGAGTAAAATATTGTAGGTTCTGATATTCACATTTATATTAGAGGTGTTCAAAACAATGTAGCCACCACTGAATCAAGATTTTGCATTTAAATAATATTGTCATCATTCTTTTCAAAAACAAATTGTTGGTACTGCAGGCGGACTGAGCTTGACCTTAACTCCCAGAAAGAAGCTAGCCTCACCCAGCCTTGCCCGTCCTAATAACTCTTTGTCATCTAGCCCAAATTTCATATGCATAGTCAGAGCAGAAACCCCAAAATTTAATGTTTCCCATAAAACACAATAACCTTATTCAAGCTTGTATCAGAATGCAAAAAATCATTTTCCCACAAAAATACTTTATTTATAAGTCCATGAAAATTGGTACATAGTATACCATCGAAAATAAGTAAAATTCACAAAAACGACTACTAAAAAATTACACTGTCAATTGAAACCTCTGTATAGCTTCAAGCAAGTGTGAGAGAGGTGCGATTACAATACACAATTACTACAGTCTTACAGCTGGTGCCAACATGTTATGTCCCTCAAGGTAACATTCAACATCAAAAAATTATCTACAAAAATTACATACCCTACATCAGGGTACAGTGACCTAGAATACATGTTCTGTTTTATTTAGATTAAAAAGTTCCTGATGAAAGTAAATCCATAAGGCGATTTTAGCACAGTTAATTCAGAAAGCCTAATACAGTGGCGGATTCAGCAGGTTTCCAGGGGGTTGGAACTCCACCCTTTTTTTGGACAATCAATACATTTGAATGTGGCTTAGCAAGGTTTGAAAGTCCACCCTTTTATCCTGGGTTTTGAACCCTCCCTTCTGAAATTTGACTGGATCTGCCCCTATAATACTTTCAAATTTCAAGAACATCTATTATAGCTTCAATCACCTCACAAAATAGAGTTCCAATAAAAATTAAATACTCACTAATACAAAATGTTAATGTTTTCCACTCAAACAAATATATATATTCCACTGTATCATTGTATTATTCTAGTTTCTATTTCCAGATTTTTAGAAAAATATTTCAATGAATGCCACAACTTTCAAGAAAAAATAAATCCAATTTTTACTACACTTTTCTCCCTACTATAAAACCTAGTACATGTCTATCTGGCTAATTTTTCATGTCTGATCGAACCAAAAAAATGGTCTTTATCACAATCGAAATCTACCTGATCTTTAAATGGTCAAAATAAACATGATGTATTTTTTTCAGCTAAATTAACTACTTTTATACACTGAATGACATCAATGGAACTAAACCATATAATTATAATGCTGTCATTTTCACCTGAAGTGATCCCCAATCATGCCTAATTGTTTCCTGATATATTTACCTGTAAATTACAGGTGTACTGATCTACCTGTCCAAATATAATGCATTTTATACCTTGTACTTCCTATTTATGATTATTTATAGACAAATATTTTGCTGTAAGGAGATTTTGATTACATAAGGTACCGAATGACCAAACATGCCAAAAAACAAGCTAAGTCATTGTGGAGGAATATAAATCCAAGCTAGGGGCCTCTTGCACTTGTACTAAGGTGTCAGCTTTTTCTCTGCATTGAAAGCCTCAACATGATGTGGGTACGAAATACAACAATAAATCCTGTTCCATTAATTGCTTTTGGTTTTGTCATTTAAATGTGCTGGGACTTTGTGCAAGAAATGTGCAAGAAAAAAAGAAAACTTAAATTTTTTAGGAAAATCCCGAAGTAACCTTGACAGTGCTGACAAGATGGTTATCATGTAATATAAAATACTGATAAAAACCAAGGATTATTTACAAAATAACAATTTAGAAAAAATTTGTCTCATGTGGGAAAACTTTTATATTTATTATAACTTTTAACACCTGAGTATCAGCAAATAAGTTAAGCTCCTTTACAAAGAGGTTACATTTAAACTGAAAACAAGGAACCCTTAAATATTTGTGTTTACATCAGCATGTTTGTATTATTTTAACTACTATGCCTGTTATTTCTTGTTAATTTCTCTCAAAACTTCTCTCTTTGTTATGGTTAAGTAGTGTCTGTCCAGTTATCTCCCCTTCCCCCCTTTGTTTTTTTATTATCTGATGTCTATCATATATATAAAATATCATTGCTTTATAAATATGATAGCACACATGTAATATTAGCTACTCACGTTCTTTCAAATAGGTCCAAATGAAGTGTATAATATTAGCCTTAATTGTCAATAATTACATCCAGGTCTTTATTGGGCATACAAAGAACGTCAAACGTACGGAGAAAAAAAATCAATATCCTTCATACAAAATCAGCTGTTTATGAAAAAACACTGTTTTCAGACCCGCTATTAAGATTCCAATCAGTACGTCAAAACAAAAACTGCAGGCATTAAAATCAAAGTATTTGTCTGTAAAATAAAATATAATTAAACCCACTGCATAAAATAGCTAAGGTACTTAAAGAGATATAGATCTCAAAATCATTAATCAATTCTCTTTGTTGACAGGAGAGAATCAGTACAGTCTATTTACAGAACAAACAGGCCTTTATTTGTCTGTATGTGAGAAAAACTTTTTAATCCACCAGCACTGTTGTTAATATTAAATGTTCCACAATAAACTGTTTACACTAGCCTTTTAAAAGCATATAGAAACGATTGTCTTTCTATATTTTCCCGCACATTCATAAAACAAATTGCCTTATTTTGTTACGAATATTCCAGTGTCATTCATCGGAAAAAAAATGTAAAATTTCCAATCACTTTCCTCTATGAACAAACAAGGTAAAAGTACCACAGCTGTGACAGACAAAATCTCACAGATCAATTTTTCGCCATAAAAATCAAACTCAATATCCCTTTATGCAGGTAGTGCAAAAAATCTTTAAGTAAAAATAAACCTCCGATAAGTAATTATATCTTCATCTGAAAACACTCAATACAAAGAAAAATCGGTTTAATTGATTAAGTTTCTTACTACTATATCTTCGATCTATTTTCAGCTATATACAACAACACTTACGGTTTTCACGTCCAGGTGGGCACCAAATCTCACTTGTTTAAAGGTTTTATCATTATTTTTACCTTTCGATTAATTTTGATCAGCTGATAATAAAGCGAAATCTGATTTAACTAATGACTTTCCATGTATATATTTACTACCTGTTGAAACTTATCACACCTCAAGGTTTCAAAGAGCTGCAGGCTCAAAATGTTCATCAAAGTGTCAAAAGTAAATATTAGGTTGACACAAATCTTGATAGATATACAATTAACCTGATATCAAATTTTACGCTAAGCAGACATTGATGGACTTATCCAGTTCTATTTCTTCCTTATTTATGATGGTTTTATGATGAATACTTATTAAGTGGTCAAATCTATTTCCAATACATGTATATTTCATTGGGTCTTAAATGAACAGTATAGCCTCTTTATTGCAACAATAAATTCTTCTTTATATTTCTTTATCCTATAGATTTTTACAGAGGGAAAAAAAACAGAACTATATGCGGAAACAACAAGACATATTAATACCATTTTAATTTGCGGGGCTAAAAAGTTTGATGAAATTGTTTCAAAACATAATTTAAATCAATTTTCAATAAAAAAAAAGTTGAGATTTTGACACTGAGTGACACAAACTGGGTGTCGACTGCAACATTTATTCAGGAACACGCCAATACTACACAAGTCAATTATAAACCAATGTCAAAGTTACGCACTTGTCAATTTCAAAATGCAGATTGACAATGAACTCCCGCTTTACGTAACTTTTAGGTAAATAAATTATAATTTGGAATAATTAAAGCCTGAATGTTATGGACTTATGGGAGACACTTTTAATTTGTCTCATTTAAAGGCAAAAAGTCAATTGAAATGTTCCTTATGTGAAACTGATTTAATTATGGCACTTGAAAAATACTTTCTTTTCTTACAACTACTTATATGCCAATTTAAATGTCAATTGTGTCAACACGACTGGTTCCGTTTGTTATGTAGAAAAGCACTTGACAGACTTTGTCAATAAACAGCAAACAAATTCTTTCAATTCACATTATTAACCTAAAGTCAGGGTCAACTATGTCTATAAACTGAAGTACTTTTCAACTTCCAAATTTGTTAATACACTTCAAAGATTTTAAATTGAAAACTTCACCTTTTTGAAAATTAAACTTGTAAGCTTTAGAAAGTTCTTAAGATTATATATCAAATGGAATTCAAATTCAATATGTTTCAAGTAGTATAATAAAAGGAATTCGTAAACAATAATACTTTCTATTGAACGAGATCTTTAATCAAAGAAAAATTTACAGACAGATAGTAAATCAACATTATTTTATAAGAATTCTTAGAATAATTCCTAAATAGCTCTATTTTATTCTCCAAGCATGCAAGTCTCACATGCAAGTCTCACAGGAAAAGATTTTTAGACAATCATTTCATATAATCTGATTTACCCATAATGCACAGAGGCTTTTAAGTGAAATTCTTAGACAGTACAAATATAATCCAATAAAGACATTTCCATATTCCCTAATTGTTAATTTTAACATCTCATCTTTAAAATTTAAAAAGAATATGTCTGGTATTAATCATAGTAGAAATGTTTACTGGTTATGATTTCTGGTTGGGTTTTTATTGTTGGTTATCATTTCTTGTTGTATGGTGATTGTTGGTAACTTTTGCAGTGTTGTTGTTTTTTGTTGCGAGTTATAATGATTTTGGTGGTATGGTCAATGTTTATGGTGACTCCTTGTATGCCTGTTATAATGGTTGTTATGATTCATAGGTAAGTACAGATCTTTTGAAGCTGACTGTTATAATTTAATCAACCTTAATGGAGGGTAGGAATACCCTGGCTTTACTGTCAGGCGTCAAATAGTAATTTTTCTGCTACTGTTAGTCTCAAATAATTATCTGTAATCACTATTTTTTTTAAAGAATTTAACCTAATTGTCAAATAAAGGCAACAGTAGTATACCGCTGTTCAAACTCATAAATCCATGGACAAAAAACAAAATCGGGGTAACAAACTAAAAACAAAATCTGTCGTCATAAAGAAAATGTGCATTTCATTTCCATGCACCAAAACATGACCAATAACGTCATTTTATGATTTACCAAGATTTTATACTGTTAATGGTCATGAAATTACCCCCCCCCCCCCCCTTTTACGACCCTGATGTTGGTTGATGAACCTACCTGCTGGTAATGTAGCTGATTGTTGGTTGTTGTTCTGTTGGTTGAGATGTTTGTCGGCTGATGATTTGCTGGTTGATTTACTACCGGATGATGGTTTGGTTGATGGATTAGTTATGGTTGGACATTTACTATTCCCTGACTTAAATGGTGATGGAAGCCTAAAAAAAGAAAAAAATATCAATGACAAGATAAACAACAAATTGAACAACTGATAAGATGAACAAAGAATCAGATGAACAAACAATAAAATAAAAATATAATATGATGAGCAACCAATTGATTGAACACCTACTTAGATCAGGCCCATAGCCAGGATCTTCCAAAGGGGTGGGGGGTATTTGGACTCATGAACTCAACTTTAACAGTCACAATTTGAAAAGAACGTTGACTTTAACAGTGCTTATTTGGTTTCAAGGGGGGTTTGTCCGAACCCCCCGAGGCTACGGGAATGCAGATGGAAAGCCTAAAGTATTTTAGTTTCTAAATAATGTTTTTTGATCTTGTTTGTCTTTTTTTGGTCTTTTGTATTTTCTGTTGCATTGTCAGTTTATCTTTAACAGGATTTTTGAACATCCTCAAGGTATCTCCTGCCTCTTTTTGATAACAGTCAGTAAATCATGAAATCAAAGTTCATTTCAAGGACATGCTCCTGTCATCTGATTTTTATGCAAGTTCTGATTTGTTTACCACGTTATGGAAGACAATCCTGAAAGCTAGATGAGGAGCAGCAATATAAGAAATAGTTGGAGTTTTTAGTCCCTTTTCTTTTATATGCTCTGCAAGTGTTTATAAGACAGTTCATTAACTGTGCTATTTGGAGAAGTACGGATTTTTGATTACTGACCACATTGTGAAAAATAATCAATATTCTGACAGCTTTTGGAGGGTCTTACATGTTGGACTGAATAAGTTACACAAAAAAATGTGCATTAATATTGTGGAGTAAACTGTACTTAAGATTGTGGTAACTCCATACATACGACATATTTCATTGATTGTATTCTATACATTTTTATAGAATAAAAACAAATAAAGGAAGTAAAAACTTCAAAAACATGATAGCAGTCAATGAGTGTACTTTCTCGATGTCTCATGTACAATCTCACAGAGGATCTTTCTGACAAATACTTTTATTATTTAAAGTTTTAACCACAAACTTTTTAAATGTAAAATGCTAAAATTAACAAAATATCTTTATTTGGTAGCCTAATGGCATGTCTGGAAATTCAAATGAATGATCCACACATTTTCTCAATCATAAAATCAGATGAAACTTTCTCCATTACAGGAAGTTATCATGCTACTGTCAGATGCAGTAAATTAAATTTATTCATGATGTACAAGACACAAAAAATATATTCAAAACGTCTGCTGAGAAAAATAATCAAATTTTTGTATGAATATAAATCTACAAGAAATCCTCAGGAGGGATGTTATTCAATTATAGTGATGTCTCTTACTTTAATGGACATCAGTTAACAGCTAAATGGTTTTAGCACAAAAATGACTAATTTAAACAAGGCCAACATTAAAAATATCTTTGTTTCCCCTCTCCCGACCGAGGTTGTTAGGGTATGGGTAGGTAGGTAGGCAAATTATTTTATTTTATTCCTTGATATGGTTTTCTATATTGAATTTGTACAAAATTCAACAGGTAAGGCTCAAGTCAAGAAAAGTGGGATATTCCCTGTATTCTAATTCAGTGTACACCACAGTTTTCTGGTGTTAAAAAAACAGTATACAGGGACCTTTTTTTTTCCTATTCATTTAACATGTTTAATGTAATTAAATCTACAAAAGCACACATTCTACTTGTGATAACAATGCTTAATGATAGCAAGTGTTTTTTTAGTTAAAAAATCAAGCTTATTTCAGGTCTAATTTGATGCATAACTCACAACAAAACAATTCCTTTGTTCACCAATTCATACCTTGATCATCAATTATGAGATGACAAAAAGATACATGTATGTTAATCACTTGGGAATTAAAATTGTGAACATAATTCAGTTAATATGTTCAGTTACACCTGGATCATGCAGCTTGGTCAATTGATTCCTAAACAAAGATTTGTATGTTTTTTCAAGTTCTAGAAGAAACAAGGCTTCACTTTATATTCATGTTTTGTATTTCCTAAAATACTTATAAGTATTTACGAATTCTACTGATGCAGTTATAACATTAAAACGTGTCCTTTTGTAATTTTCATGCCATAAATGAAATCCCATTTAAACTGTTTTTTTCACACCAGAAAACAGGGACGTTCCCTGAAGCAGGGAATACATGTATCCCACATTTCCCGACTTGTGCCCAACCTGTTCAAAGACAAAGTAGATAGATTTTAAAGCATGAGTCAGACCATTTTTACTCCAAGTCTTTAAGATTTTATCCTTTAAACAGGAACAGAGGTTAGACACAAAGCAAATCAAGATGCACTCAGCGGGTTAAAAGATGCTTCAGTATTTTATTATTTTCAAAAAAAGATCACCCTTGCACACAAACAAATCGTGTGGAAAGCTTTTGTTTGTTTTCCTTGATTCCGAATATAGTAGACGCTTCAATGCAAAAATACCTTGACTACAGCATCGGAAAGGTATCACCAAAACCCAACGATCGTTGACTACAGCATCGGAAAGATATCACCAATAACCAACATAGAAAAAAAAAAAATAGTGGACAAGAATGGCCAATAAAATTTTTCGGGTCGCGGTGATTTTACCGGGTCGGTCGTGTGAGGGGAAACAAACAATATTTTATTTTTGGCCCAATTCAATCTCAAGCTTGATAAACTCACAAATGAACTGTTTCTATTCTTATTGAAATCCAATGAATTCTGCTATGACAAATATTATCTATACTATTAAACGAGAAGACCTCATTTTTGGTGTCGATTCTCTTCTTTCCACAATAAATTAATCAACACGCCTCTGTAACCTATAGGTACAGTGCATAGTCGCATTTGTCATCCATTCATATGATTATTCAGATTGAGTTATTTTAGGAGAAAAACGAGAAAAAAAGGCATCCGGGTATTTTCCCGCCATTGTACGAAATTTTAAGTCAGATTAGACTTCCGGTTTTCGCTTTTCTGTATACTTTGACCATACATATACTACCAGAGACATATAATACGTATTATATATATAATGCGTATTCGTATTATATGTCTCTGATACTACGAATAAAGTGTATTTTCAGAATTTTATCTGCTATCATTTTCAAGTTTACTATCCACGGCAGTCACAGAGTTTATTATTAGAGAGGGTTTGTATACTATATCAATGATCACCATGGATCGATTAGTAAACTTAGAATTGAAAGTAAATACGCTTTATTTATATAGTAATGAATGTTCATAATATACAGATAAGCGCTAAAATTATTCATGTGAACTTTTGATACTTTTTCTGAAATTCTCCAGTCATTAAATCTTTCATTGATTACAAAAAAAAAGACGATGTGGTATGATTGCCATGTTGAGACAACTCTCCACAAGAGACCAAAATGACACAGAAACTCCGCACAGAATTAAACAATTATAGGTTACCGTACGGCCTTCAACAAAGAGCAAAGCCCATACCGCATACTCAGCTTCAAAAGGGTCCGAAATGACAATGTAAAACATTATGCAAACGAGAAAACTAGCGGCCTTAAATTATTTATGGGATTATTTATG
>CM034357.1:11235010-11308253 GCA_019925275.1 Mytilus edulis
ACCTCTGACAGCTGAGGACTTAAATATCCAATAAAGATGTGTACTTCAAAATATAAAAAGACTTAATCTTTAAAAGGAGCTTACATCGGAAATTATAAGTACACAGAAATCCTGTAATATTAAACTTTTTTTTCAAGAAATGTAACAATATCTTGAAAAGAATTCCACAAAAATCGGAGATAAAGCTCATGAGGGTCTGGAAGGGGTTATTATAATAGAGAATATATATGGGGGACTTAAATGAATAAACAAAAATCAGCAAAACAATTGACAGTATTTATAAGGAATACAAAAATTAAGCTCCCCTCCCCAAACCAGACCCTCACTGATTACTTGATAGGTTGGGTAGCTGTATCCTTGACATTAAACTTACACCTCCTTTTAATCACTCAGTTTCATAACAACTTCTGAAGAAGATGCTATCAAGGGAGACAATCAATCATACAAATATTGAATTCTCTTCTTCTTCAAATTGAAACAACTACATATGAAATATAACCTTTTTAAATTTAAATGAAACATAAAACTCTTAATTCCCATCTTTAACAAAATAATAAGGAAAACCAAAATTAAGATAATTAACAGACTTTGATGAGAACCTGTATGATTTTAATTAGCATTATAAAACGTTTGATATATTCCATAAAATAAAATACTGCCAATATAGGATGCAATTAAAGTCTTCATTAAAGAGATCAAAACAACTAATACAAAATATAAACCATTGAAACTAGAAGTACCTGTATCTTCAAAAGATGCTGAAATTTATCAGTCGTGTAAATTGGCAAGCTTGTTATTATTTAACATGTTAGTACATATAAAAAAGAAGAAGTGGTATGATTGCAAATGAGACAACTCTCCACAAGAGACCAAAATGACACAGAAATTAACAACTATAGGTCACCGTACATCCTTCAACTATGAGCAAAGCCCATACCGCATAGTAAACATGTTCATTAGAATGAAAGTTTGGGGTAAATGTAAATGAGACATGATTCCAACAATCCAGCAACATAAAAACATTATGTATATGAGGCCCGAACTCCAGCTGAAAATGTTCAAATATCTGGTTGTGGCTTGACAACTCTGTCACATGTCTGACATACACTTCTGAAAATGAATGTTGCCATTGCATGTTCAGTGACAATAACCATCGTATTACAAGGAATGATTGACTATACCCATGTGATAAACAATTCATCATACTTCTATATTTACTAATGGTAAGATAGGCCTATCTTCTGTTTATAATAATCTTAGCTTTGTAATGAAGCATCCTACCTTCTACATCTAATATCAAAATTCTTAAAGATGTTTTATCATCTGAGACACCAGATAAGGAAATTTGTAGTCATAACAGCAATCAGCTTACATCAAGTGGTTGAAAAGAAAATGATTTCTGAATGCCTGGTAACAACCTTCACCTTTGTTAAGGTCACATGTTCTGAAAACTTTAAAACTTAAAATTTCTGGGTTTTTTTCAAATTTTCTCATTTCATTTTTGCATTCTTGCATTTTTCAAAATCATTAGGTACATAAGATAAACATTTATGTCGATATCTAAAAGTTCCCAAGTATTGCACTTTTTGTCTGCAGCTATAATGCTATGGATGAACTCTGCAATTGTGAAAGATTTTTGAATGTGACAAGAAAAAGGTCAACCAAATTAATCATTCATTAATATTAAAACAATTGGAGCATGTAATCACTGATTCTATCTGAAAGACAGTTGATTGGTGATATTTAAAATATCGGAACATTTAAGGTATTTTCCAATGCAACATAATGGAGACCTTGAATCCATGTCTTCTCAAACTCTCCGGATTAATCAGCTTAATGAACCATCATTTGACTTGTATCTAATTTCCTTGTAAATTACACCCTATGATATTTACATGATTATAATGATAGATTTCACTCCTGTGAGGAAATTTCTACGAAATCCTACGAGAGACATGCCTGCACTTAATACTGATGGATTCTACTGTTTTGACACTTTTAGCCATCTCGTTCATGGTCAAACTGAAGTGGACACTCTACCATCGCCAGATGGACGCGACCATTGTCAAGTCAAAAGGTCAGAAGGAAGGAAAAGTGACGAACAATCAATTCTAAAGTGTACTTCTATTAGAGAACTAGTCATACCAAGAATCGGAAAAATTGAGTCATGCCACTATTGATTTTAAATATATCTTGATTAAGAAGTAAATTTTGTAAAACATTCTTCCCTAGGGTTCATTTTTCTCTCAAAATAAAATTTGACAATTGAGTTAAAGTCAAATTAGATATTCTGAACTCTGTAAATCACGGATGTTTATCTTCCTCTGGGTTCTGTTTGGAAAAGGATATAATTTCAATGAGAATTTTATTGGATTTATTCTGAAATTTGTTACTAAATTAGTCAAACATCAGAGATATTAAAAAGACAAAAAATTACTATATATATCATTAATGTGACCAATAAAAAATAACTGCCCTAATAGGTTAAAATTTATAACAAATGCCTACTTCTGAAGTTCTACATCAAAAATTATATAATTATTAGAAAAAAAATGTTAGTACCCTGAGGCAGCATCAAATACAACATTCTGAAACAATTTTTTTGCATTTAAACAAGTGAGCTGTTTTGAATAGAAAATGACCTTATGCAAGTCACAGCAGCATGTGCACTGTTTTAAAGTCACAGCAGCATGTGCACTGTTTTAAAGTCACAGCAGCATGTACATTGTTTTAAAGTCACAGCAGCATGTGAACTGTTTTAAAGTCACAGCAGCATGTGCACTGTTTTAAAGGCACAGCAGCATGTACACTGTTTTAAAGTCACAGCAGCATGTGCACTGTTTTAAAGTCACAGCAGCATGTGCACTGTTTTAAAGTCACAGCAGCATGTACACTGTTTTAAAGTCACAGCAGCATGTGCACTGTTTTAAAGGCACAGCAGCATGTGCACTGTTTTAAAGTCACAGCAGCATGTGCATTGTTTTAAAGTCACAGCAGCATCACACGGTGCATGTCACAGCAGCATGTGCACTGTTTTAAAGTCACAGCAGCATGTGCACTGTTTTAAAGGCACAGCAGCATGTGCACTGTTTTAAAGTCACAGCAGCATGTGCACTGTTTTAAAGTCACAGCAGCATGTGCACTGTTTTAAAGGCACAGCAGCATGTGCACTGTTTTAAAGTCACAGCAGCATGTGCACTGTTTTAAAGTCACAGCAGCATGTGAACTGTTTTAAAGTCACAGCAGCATGTGCATTGTTTTAAAGTCACAGCAGCATCACACGGTGCATGTCACAGCAGCATGTGCACTGTTTTAAAGTCACAGCAGCATGTGCACTGTTTTAAAGTCACAGCAGCATGTGCATTGTTTTAAAGTCACAGCAGCATCACACGGTGCATGTCACAGCAGCATGTGCACTGTTTTAAAGTCACAGCAGCATGTACACTGTTTTAAAGGCACAGCAGCATGTGCACTGTTTTAAAGTCACAGCAGCATGTACACTGTTTTAAAGTCACAGCAGCATGTGCACTGTTTTAAAGTCACAGCAGCATGTGCACTGTTTTAAAGCCACAGCAGCATCACACGGTGCATGTCACAGCAGCATGTGCACTGTTTTAAAGTCACAGCAGCATGTACACTGTTTTAAAGGCACAGCAGCATGTGCACTGTTTTAAAGTCACAGCAGCATGTACACTGTTTTAAAGGCACAGCAGCATGTACACTGTTTTAAAGGCACAGCAGCATGTACACTGTTTTAAAGGCACAGCAGCATGTACACTGTTTTAAAGGCACAGCAGCATGTGCACTGTTTTAAAGTCACAGCAGCATGTGCACTGTTTTAAAGTCACAGCAGCATGTGCACTGTTTTAAAGGCACAGCAGCATCACACGGTGCATGCTTTAAGACTTTAATTGATTTTGATAGAATTTCTGTCTGTTTTTTTCAGGGTTTTCATATTGACAGATTTTTATAACTGTTTTCAACTCAAAATAAGTTAAAGAGAAGTATTGATATTAATGTTTAAATATCTTACTCAGCTCTACTGTTTAGCTCATCAATCATTATCGTTATAAAAGAGTGGGCTGCATATATTCTAAATCACAGTAACCCATAATGACAAAAATAAACATAATTATCTCAAGAGGTCAATTCAATTTCAAATCATAGTTATCTCCCTTAATTTCGGGTCTAAAAGTATGAAACTGA
The DNA here is from genome assembly GCA_019925275.1 of Mytilus edulis. Classification (NCBI taxonomy): domain Eukaryota; kingdom Metazoa; phylum Mollusca; class Bivalvia; order Mytilida; family Mytilidae; genus Mytilus; species Mytilus edulis. The sequence continues at coordinate 11,239,217 of CM034357.1, forward strand.
GGCTTCTCAATCATCATGGGAAACATGTAACATGCTTTTCTTGGTTAAGATCTAACTTAATATATCATGCTTGACAGATGCTTGAAATATTTAAGTTATGTAATGCTAACTTTTTCAGCCCCCCCCCCCTAAAAAACAAATAAAATTCCCAACAACCTAAGATATCCTATGCTTTAAAACTGAAATATTTTGTGAAACATGGTGAACGAAATGACATATTATAGTGACATCTTGTATGATCAGTCTATCTCTAATGAGTGTATATAAAACATTGACCTTGCAGTTTTTTTTTTACTTTTGTCTGGTTCAGTGGTTGGGTTGCTGTGTTATTGAGGTTTCAATATATATAAGCCGTAACCTCTATTTATTCTTATCTAAATAAAATGTAGTACCTAATTTTCAATACTATTTGATATTAAATTCATACATGTCTAAATTGTAGATGATAAAAAAATACATTCATTTAATCCCAATCATTAATTTTTTTTTAATGAACATCAAATTGTTTGCAACCTACATTTCAAAACAAACAAAAATAACAACAAACATGAGGATCTTACCTGCCTTCCAGACACAAGTAACAGAATCGTGATGTAATCGTGATTACAGGTGTTATAGTAATACTTTACTTTGTTTACAATCAATGAGGAAGACAGATGTTACGATTCCACAACTGGAAATCAATTTCATTTTTTTCTTGCGCATCTCAGTAATTAAGTTAAAAGGCATATAAAAAATGAAAATTGTCAATTGTCATATGGCTTTTATTGCAAAATAATCATCACATTTTGGATCAGAATGAAAAACGTTGAAATAGAAAATCAACAGAAAAACTATAATTATCAAATTATGGCCTCCCTCTGGGGCCTCTGTAGAAAGCTGAGTGACAGCTGGAATACATTAATACTACAATAAAACTTTCAGACAAAAATGTGAATCCAAAATTTTTCAAATATTGAATAATTACCCCAAACAAATTCTAAGTTTTATATTGAACAATACGGGGCTTAAAATCCCCCTTTTTTGCCCAGCCATCCTTTTAGAAAATAGCTAGATTAGCCTCTGAATCCTGCTTGTAGCAAAGTGCATTTGACTCTGATTAAATTGACAAGAAATGCCAGTCTACTACCATTAAAGGTTGATAGCTCTCTCTATTCCACCTTTCACCAATTAGAACTGGCCACTGTGATATTAGCCAAGATTTCAAAAGGTGGTGTTAAACATAAAAAGACATACAAACAATACAGGGTTGATAATCAAAGTGTTACACCCAAAACAAGTAAAGTTTTTACCTAATAACACCTTTATACTTTAATCTTTAGGTTCAAGCACTTTAAAAAGACAACTAAGGAATGAAAGAAAGCACAGTCATCAGAGATAAATATCAAAGATGAAAGGGTGGTACACACCGCCTTTGTCATGCCACACGACTGACTCTGTGCTCTTTTTAAACTTGATAAATAAATAAGAAGCGAAAAACAGCTGTTTACATTAACACCAGGTAAACTGTACTTCCTAAAATTTTTATTATCACCAGGTGAGAAGAGATATTGACATGGTCATGTGACCTTGAAGAAACGGACCTAACACCTTGCACATTGAAATGAGTTTATCAATAATGCGATCCGATCCAGTTTCCTATGAAGTTAATCAAAGATTTATAAATATTCAATTGTTACATGCAGTTTTACAATTTCTAATCCATATTTAATAATTATTGATGATTGATAACTGTTTCTATAGAAACAACAGGTAAATCAATAATTTTTTTCAAAATAATTTATAAAGTAAAGGCCAAACTGTATGATTTACAATATAAAAAAAATATTAAAAAATTCTGAAAAATGAATGATAAAATTGTTTATAGATGATTTGAAAAAATATCTATCATGACTATAATACATCTTAAAAGCAATAAAAGAACAGAGTTCCAATGTCCACATTTTGAGCATTGTTTATCATATTTTATCTATCCATTGTACAAGGGCAATAACTTATATTGTTGTTCTTTAAAACTTTTTATAAATGATCCTAAGGTAATAAATAAATGAAGGCTTCACAACAAATGCAATGTGGTTTCCATTTAATCACTATTTCCAAGGGACATAACTCTTATTAAAATAATTGAGCTGCACTTATATTCAAACTTGTCAAAGACATTGCTGATATAAAGCAATGATATGAGTTTTATAAAATTCTGGGAATTCTACACATCAGAGTGCAAACAATGCAATTTTCCATATCATCCATATTTCCAAGGGCATAACTCTTTCAAGTATATTAAATTATTGTACATGTATAACGTCTATATACCGGTAGACAAAATGACTTACCATTTGAGCTGTATTCTTTGGTTTAGACTTTATTTCCCTGATTTTTTCATTTGCTGGAAAGAGAAGAAAGACAGAATTTTAAAATATACGTTATCAACAAATCCAGAAAGAATAGGTATGATAAAAGTTGGTAGTTTTGGTGTTTATAAAATCTTAATTTGTTTAAAGATGTACTGTGGACTCCAAGGATACTAATTTTCCTGGATTTCCTGGATACAAGCACAACACAATTTAAATGTTAAGTCATTAAAAATTTTCTTAAGGAATGTATGAAAACTTTGCCAAAACCATGAAATTTAATATCCTCAAATATGTAAGTTTTCCTCAATCCCTGTAAAATAAATGAATCCACAGTATTGAAGTTTTCATGTGAGGATGGCTGTCATGTGAAGAATTCCTCAATGGTCTTTCCTCAACCATGGGATAATGTTCAACCTCAGAGACTACTCCAACAATGGTTTGATATCTGACAGCATTTTTGTTATTGTGTGTGTGTGTGTGTGTGTGGGGGGGGGGGGGGGGGGGGGGGGGGAGGGGGTTCAAGCTGACATCATAGCAATCTCAAACAAGTGCCATTATCTTTGGTATTAAATTCCTGTATTAACTTTCTTGGAATAAGGGGATGATAGCAGATTTTTTTGTAAAAGTCTTGGGAAAATTTTATATGACCTTGTTCTTTTAGACCCTTTTCAAATATTATTCCCACAAAATATAATCATGAATCTTTTTTTCTGTAAACTTTTCACTCTCAGATATTCCTCCTGATTCCAAAGAGTAAATGGAGAAAAATACTACAGACAAAACAACTATAATTGATTAAATTACCCGGTAAGTAGAAAATGAAGATTAAATTTTATTCTCTGAAGTAATAATTATAAACCTATAGATATAAAGTGTCCGCTTCACACCGATTCAATTGTCTGACCAAATCATAGAATACACAGAAAATATTTCTCACGATTGACTCCTAAGCGATTCATTGTGCGACTAAATAATTCATTAGAGAATTATTGTCTGTACTGGTGCCAAGCATAATACATGATAAATTACTGTTTATACTGTATAACCCAACAAGGATACAGCCTACTTACTAGCAGTGAATTAAAATCTAATTATAATTCCGAACATTTAATCAGTTATCATAAATAGTTTCTCTAGTATTATTGATTCACATTTTGTTATCAATGTTCCTTTAATCATGTTATTTCATATGATATGGTTTACTCATTGTTGAGGGTCCTATACACTTTATAGTGACTGTGAGCATTAAAGCAGCCTAATGTACAGTAGGTATTTAAGAACCATAGGCGGATCCAGGGGGGGGGGGCCCTTTTGTGTGAAAAATTTGGTTGATTATATAGGGAATCATTGAAGCGTGACTGGAGCCCCCCCCCCCCTTTAAGTCAGGCAGGGGGACCCCCTTACAAGAAGTTCTGGATCCGCCACTGAGAACTATATCTTCTTTTCAACTTTTCAATGAACATATCTTCTTTTTTTAGATTTTTAACTAACATCATCAACAAGTTATTGGTGTAACAGTTTACTTTTCACTTTAAAATCTTTTGGTAGGTATTTCTCAGTGAATATAGTTTAAAATTTTAATCTAGATAATACAGTTGTTTTATTACTTTCACTATAGATCACTGAGATTAAAAAAAGTTACAAGAAACGGAGAAAAATAGGGCTTGAACTATTTGAGTTAGTAAACTAGTGCATTTATATTCTCTATCCTCATTAATATGCAACACTTTGTCACTATTTATGATTTTGTTGGCCTTAAACCCCATTATAAGCTGCTATACTTTTTCTTAACCAAATCTTTAAAATGAGAGGATTTCAGACCAATTAAAAACCTTATTAGATCATAATCTTGGCAATTCACTCTTATTTATACAAGATATTCATTATCCTTAAAAAAAAATGTCCCCATAATTGGATAGGAAGAAAAGCTAAATTATAACTAATAACATCTAGTGTTGCAATCTTCTGTCAAAAATAAATCTTCTGACAAACCTCATAAACTAAATGGACAATAAAATAGGATAAGAACAACAAAAAACAACATCCTACCATGATTTAATTACCAATTACTTTAACAAAAGAGAAATTCCACCATAGTTCAAAACAAATCTATGTCAACCAATCATTTCAGAGGTAATATTTGAATTAACCAATCATAATTGAGTTTACATAATGAGAACCAATTAGAGAGATTGATTAAGGGTAAATGTATATGATGTTGCTTGAGATTGAATGAGACAGGATACGGCTGTAATGTAATACGTCCAAGAATATCGTAATTACGATCCATCATTTTCGTTAAAATAATGAAGTGTGATGAAAAAAAAACATTGTATCTCCAGAAAGAAACCCAATACACAGATTCAATTGAACTTTGCCAAGTTTGATGAGGTTCCTAAAGGGTAAATTCTCTTACAATGTAACAATGACTAATTCTTCCATTTCTATATTGAAACAAAACTAAAAGAAAACTAATTTAAAACAAAAATTAATATTTATATAATGAAAGGATGTCTTCGGTAATAAAACAGTAATTGGAACCTCCCTGTAAGGTCCTCTTAAATAAAAATCAACAACTTCAATTATAACAAATAGCAAATGGACTTTACACTTTTAATTCTGCACTTATATCAGAATCGGTGAAAGAAGCCATTTTTATGTCATCTTCATGAAAATCAATGGACAATTAAGAAAACAATTAACGTATAAAGCTGATACAAAATTAGATAGATTTCCCATGGTATTTAATTCATACTATCTTTTACATGTAATGGCTTTCTCTTTAGTCACACTCTCCTATTTAATATAAAACGCTGATCAAGAGTTTATCAAAAATTTATTTTGCATGCAAGCTATAAAAAATAGCTTAAAAACTGAAATAGTCCACCCTGTGTTCCTGATTATCCTTTCCTCAAAACAAGTTACCGATATAAAGTGTTGTGCCAATAGATACAAGTTTATATCTGAACATCATTACTATAAAAGACTATTATAATGTACAGGGAAACCTTCTATTGAATTGGGTCTATTGTTTTGTTATGTTGCTGGTAGACATTTTTCAGCAAAATTTAGCCTACATAACCTACATGTAGTTATTTTTTTTAAGGTACTCAAAGCTGTAGTTATCGAAACAGTAATTTTCTTCCACTTATAAATATTATGTATAAATCATTTTTAAATATTATCATTATACTTGACATTTACTTTGACGGCACATGTTGAGCAGGATCTGCTTACCCTTCCAGAGCACCTGAGATCACCCCCAGTTTTTGGTGGGGTTTGTGTTGCTTTAATTCTTAGTTTTATATGTTTTGTCATGTGTACTATTGTTTGTCTGTTTGTCTTTTTCATTTTAGCCATGACGTTGTCCGTTTATTTTCGATTTATGAGTTTAACTGTCCCTCTGGTATCTTTCATCCCTCTTTTATGCCTGTATGTATTTGGTTTTTTTTTATGAGGGCCTGAGGGAAGATTAGTTCTGTACTGAATGGTGTAACCCTATTAAAATAAAGTATTGTTTTGTTTTTTTTTGTTGTTTTTTAAAAGCCTCCATTAATACAAACCCTTTGCATGCTGGGAAGACAAAGCAATAATATAAATTAATTGGCTGAGTTATCAGTAAAGTACACTGTATGAATATTAGGAGTAATTACAGAATATATAAACCTGTCAACTCTATCATAATGAGGTAGTGAAGTACCTACACAATCAACTAATTATCTACTAATGAATTCAATTATAAGATATTTATTGTTAGTGTGTAACATGGAATGGTAATATTTTACACCAAAAAAGAGTTCATGTGTTAACCCATTTTCTTGCATCTACAGGCCATTTCAATTTGAATTTTTAAACATGGGTTATCAAAAATTTAAAAGTGCCTTCAATATTCATTTTAAAAGGAGATCCGTTTACCTGACCTGATTAAGATTTATTAGCAATTTTATTTGTAACTACATGTACTACAAATTAAAAATAAAATGCTTTGCTAAGCGCAACCTGATAAGACCGCAGAGATCAAACCCTTAGGTATATGATTGAGGTTTGAGTTGAGGAATGATACTTACTGACTGCCTCTATGACATCAGCTAAGAGGACACCATCAGAAACATCTTGTTGAAGATCACTGATGAACCTTTTATTACGAGCTTTTTCCAAGTAATGGTTTGCCCAATCTGTATAGATCTACAATCAGACAGTTATAACATTAGTTTAATGCAACAAGAAACATATATTGAGTCATCATTTTAAAGTACAGTGTTATGACAGAGTTTTGGAGATCACAGAGGCAGGCTGTCTAACTGAGCCCTCTACTGGAATACAACTCCCCAAGATCTGTAATCGAAATGCCATTGCTCATTTACTTTCAGATTTATTGATATACTGCTGTATTATGAGCAAAGAATTTCATAATACTTATAATGGTTCTGTTTTTATATTGTCAATTAGCAATTAAGTGTTTCATTGAATGACATTACTATCAAAGTGCCAAGACTGAGAGAGTACTGTTTACATCAATTGATTGACAACAATTACTTACATTTGTTTATAAACAAATTCCAATCTCATCACCTACATACCAAGATTCACTAAGATCAAATGCATAATACTTTTATTTAACAAATATTTATACTAAGAATAACATTTCTGTCATTATCTACTTCCACAATCCTCCATCTTGAAAGGCTTCATGGCACCAGTGAACATCAATGTTACAAGTATTGTCCTTTAGATGGTGAAAAAACAAATCTTAATGAATGTATGCCACCCACATTAAGTGTCAGATCCTCCAAGAGCCAGAAAATAAATATTTAGACTCACTTATTTATATTGTTTGTTCTTTGTAACTTTCCTATACTATTTTACTTGAAATCACTCAAACACCATGATTAATTCAATATGAATTTTACTGACCAATATTTTCCAAGAACTAACTGACTAAAGATTCACAAGATAAAAAAAGAGGCGGACGAAACCAAAGGACATTCATAACTCATAAGTTGATATGAATGCTGACGCTGGAGCAAAAACAGACCAGATGCTCCGCAGGGCGTAGCTTTATACGACCGCAGAGGTTGAACCCTGAACGGTTAGGGCAAGTATGGACACAACATTCAAGCTGGATTCAGCTCTAAATTTGGATTGTGATTAAATAGTTGACACAGCATAGGTTTCTGACACAGAATGAATGTGTTCTAATGAACTTAAAATTTTTGTTTCTCTTAGAGCAATTCACTATGCTGTTGAATATTAATCCTCTCAAAAAAATGTTTGAAGAAATTTTCTTTTTTATTTATGAAATTTCAAATGAGAAAAATTGAACCCAATTTTTTTAATCACATCCCCCTTTCCCTTATTCCAAAACTAATCTCAATTAAAATTTCTAATGGAGTTTGCAACAATAACTACTCATTTAAATACATCATAAAATATTAAGATGTAAAAAAACTGCTTGTTATCACTGAATGGTAAAGATTATTTTAATTTATCAGTTGGTAGTAAAAAGTGAATATACATTGTATATTGTATATAACAAAGATTTAAGTTGATTCTGGACAAAGAAAGATAACTCCAATTAAAAAAAAATCTTGCTATTGCACAATATTTTGCAATTAGATATTTCTTGCTTACTATTCTGGACAAAGAAAGATAACTCTAATTAAAAAAAAAATTGATATTTCACAATATTGTGCAATTAGATATTTCTTGCCATTGCGCAATACTGTGCAATTGAAAAGACTTGCTATTGCACAATACTTAATATAATAATTTTAGATCCTGATTTGGACCAACTTGAAAACTGGGCCCATAATATAAAATCTAAGTACATTTTTGGATTCAGCATATCAAAGAACTTCAAGATTTCAATTTTTGTTAAAATCAGACTAAGTTTAATTTTGGACCCTTTGGACTTTAGTGTAGACCAATTTGAAAACAGGACCAAAAATGAAGAATCTACATACAGAGTTAGATTTGGTATATCAAAGAACCCCATTTATTCAATTTTTGATGAAATCAAACAAAGTTTAATTTTGGACCCCGATTTGGACCAACTTGAAAACTGGGCCAATAATCAAGAATCTAAGTACATTTTTAGATTCAGCATATCAAAGAACCTAACTGATTCATTTTTTGTCAAAATCAAACTAAGTTTAATTTTGGACCCTTTGGACCTTAATGTAGACCAATTTGAAAACGGGACCAAAAGTTAAGAATCTACATACACAGTCATGACAGTTAGATTCAGCATATCAAAGAACCCCAATTATTCAATTTTGATGAAATCAAACAAAAGTTTAATTTTGGACCCTTTGGGCCCCTTATTATGTTGGGACCAAAACTCCCAAAATCAAACCCAACCTTTCTTTTATGGTCATAAACCTTGTGTTTAAATTTCATAGATTTCTATTTACTTATACTAACGTTATGGTGCGAAAACCAAGAAAAATGCTTATTTGGGTCCCTTTTTGGCCCCTAATTCCTAAACTGTTGGGACCTAAACTCCCAAAATCAATACCAACCTTCCTTTTGTAGTCATTAACATTGTGTTTAAATTTCATTGATTTCTATTTACTTAAACTAATGTTATTGTGCGAAAACCAAGAATAATGCTTATTTGGGCCCTTTTTTGGCCCCTAATTCCTAAACTGTTGAGACCAAAACTCCCAAAATCAATCCCAACCGTTCTTTTGTGGTCATAAACCTTGTGTCAAAATTTCATAGATTTCTATTAATTTAAACTAAAGTTATAGTGCGAAAACCAAGAAAATGCTTATTTGGGCCCTTTTTGGCCCTTAATTCCTAAAATGTTGGGACCAAAACTCCCAAAATCAATACCAACCTTCCTTTTGTGGTCATAAACCTTGTGTTAAAATTTCATAGATTTCCATTCACTTTTACTCAAGTTAGAGTGCGAAAACTAAAAATATTCGGACGCCGGACGACGACGACGACGACGACGACGACGCCGACGCCAACGTGATAGCAATATACGACGAAAATTTTTTCAAAATTTGCGGTCGTATAAAAAGAGAAGATAATGTCCAATGTTTTACAGTAGAGAATATTAGTAAGAAGTCAACATTGAATACTGTGCATGCTGGTGTCTGTCACAACGCTATCCAAAAATAATAAGAAGTCAAGATACAAATTTCATTAAAAAAGCTATGTATATTTGGATTTCCCCCAAATACATGTACCAAGTAAAATAGTTCAACTTTGATTTCTTAAAGAACCTGTCAAATTCAACTTGAAGGTTTTCCAAGTCAATTGCATTGCTATATTTAGTTGAGTACGTATTGGGGTCATACATTTTTAATCCAATAGATATAAGAAGATATGGCAAGAGTCAACCAATGAGAAAACTCTCCATCCAAGTCACAATTTATAAAAGTTAACCATTATATGATCATTAATGTCAACACCTGATGTACATCTATATTTGGACATATTTGAATCATCTACAAGTTATTTCCCCTGTTTGCAGCTGTATGCCAAATTCAAATAGCTCCCTTCCCTCAATAATGATTTAGATATAGGAAGATGTGGTATGAGTGCCAATGAGACAACTCTCTATCCAAGTAATAATTATAAAAGTAAACCCTTATAGGTCAAGGTTTGCGATATGGCTTTCAACACAGAGCCTTGGCTGAGACACTGAACAGCAAGCTATAATTACAAGTAAATCCTCTTTACATATTAGATTAAATTTTAATGGAGATCCTTAAAATTCACAATTAGACAGATCTCATTCAAGCAAGGAGATTGATGTGTCTTAGATATATGTCGAGTGAGACAGCAACCCTTTGAAACCAAAACCAAAGACAAAGCGTCAGTCAGAGACAGCAACCCAATTACACAAATAACCAACGACATAGCGTCAGTCAGAGACAGCAACCCAATTACACAAATAACCAACGACATAGCGTCAGTCAGAGACAGCAACCCAATTACACAAATAACCAACGACATAGCATCAGTCAGAGACAGCAACCCAATTACACAAATAACCAACGACATAGCGTCAGTCAGAGAGACAGCAACCCAATGACACAAATAACCAAAGACATAGTGTCAGTCAGAGAGACAGCAACCCAATACACTATAACCAACGACAAAGCGTCAGTCAGAGAGACTGTGAGCAACCCAATTACACTATAACCAACGACATAGTGTCAGTCAGAGAGACAGCAACCCAATTACACTATAACCAACAACATAGCATCAGTCAGAGACAGCAACCCAATACACTATAATCAATGACATAGCGTCAGTCAGAGAGACAGCAACCCTTTGACACCAAAACCAACGACATAGTGTCAGTCAGAGACAGCAATCCAATTACACTATAACCAAAAGACATATTTACCTTAATCCTATATTGATCATTAAACACATCATGTATGTCTATATTTGGACTTTCTAATGTGCTGGATGATGTACCCATTTTAAAACTGATATCCAATCAGCGCACAAATTAAACAAAAACAAAACATTTGAATCAATCAACTGTACAATTCACTATGCTAAATAAGTATTCCATGCTGAATAATTACTTTAACCTCAATGTCTTTCTAAGCCATTTTTCTTCACAAATATGTTAATATATATTTCCACATTGTTTAACAATTTCCAATATTCCATGCAGAATTTACTATTTTTAACTAAGTAACCCCTCTTGTTCTACACAAATCCACATATTCATTTCCTTCCCAAGTATGTCAATATACATCTCTACAATGTTTATTTCCAATATAATAATTCTGCTTTTGCTATTTAGAATTATACCATTATTTATTGTTCGGCAAAATATTTGAAACAGATAATTTTCCAATTCACTTATATTTTTTTTATAATAACATCAATAGCACGACTGCACTCTTATATTTCACTTTTTAATAATTAATGTACGCTGTAACTGTTTTACAAATAATAACACTTTTCAATTAAAATCCATACAAATTTTCCACCAAGAAATATCTCATCATTTGCATGGTTGCCACTTTAGAAACTGCTTAACAAAAAATATAGGCAATTAATGATTTATTTTTTTCATTTTTAGCAAATAAAAAAACAATCTTAAGCAACAAATTCTCCTACGAAAAAAGAACAAAAAAAGCACTGCTGTTTTTAATAGTGCTATGAGTCAAAGAACACTAAATAAATCCATTCCATTTCAACCAATATATCATCAAACAGTTTGATCCAAGAGAACTTCCCGCATTCTCTGGAACCAATTTCATTAGAGGCATTTTATTAAATATTCAGAAACATAAAGTCGTGATCTATAGAACATCAGCACGAGCCTTTATTATTAGAACCGTTACACGACCTGGTGTGTGCTTCTAATTTAATCAAAGTCACATTAGCAATCAACAAGATGTTTTACAAAACCCATCTTCAATGCAATTATGTAGTCTTTTTAGATCAGTATGACTCCTGGTGAAGTTTTCTTATGTTTATGTTCGATGTAAAAGTTCCACGCTCATTTAAATAATGATGAAGTTATTAAGACAAGGGATAACATAGGATGAAATATCTAAACAGGATATTATTGATGAATTGGACCTAGTAAATAGAAACATCGTCAAATCAATATAATCGGATGGGATAATAATCTGAAGAAAAAAAATCATAGTGTTATATCTACTACTGCTTTCTCCATAACTGTTTATTCCTAAAACAATTGATTTTGCCACAGCGTTTATCGTTAATTTGACCATAAATGTATATAAGATATACATATTCTAACACAGAAACTGAAATTTATCTATGATATTATGGTTCTTATGGGAAAATATTTCTTAATCAGTTTCATAGGACCATAAAAACTGCTCGTTTTATGTTATATTTTGTTAAAGTAGTCATTTAACCTAATGAAATTTTCGTTTTCTTCATAAATAAGTCTATCTCTTTTATTTTTGTCTACCTCTTATCCAATTATCCCAATACTTAAAAGAATTATATAAAGTTACAACAGTAAAAAAACACATTCTACAATTTTTACTTTAATTTTGGTATCCAATTATTTCTATATTAAATACATATTAAAATGTACATGATATATCTTTTAGAAATAAACTGGATCCAATTTATGAATATTTATACAGTCTAATTGACTGAACATAAATACATTAAACATGTTAAAAAAAAAATTAACCCAGCCACATTTTTGCTCCTGTCGCAAGTCTGGAGCCTCACACGGCAGTCACGCCATAATGTTCGTCTTGTATGGTTTTTTTTTAAATTTTTGATTCATGTATATGTTGTGGAGTTTTGAAGTGTGATGTCCATTTTCTCTAAACTAGTACACATTTTTACTAAGGGGCCAGCTGATTCGCCCCCCTCTGGTGTGGGCTTCATTTTCTTGCTGTGTTTAAAAGACCCTTTGGTTGTCTTTGGCAGATTTCTGATCTTTATTCGGGTTGATGTCTCTTTGACATTAATAATCCCCCATTTCCATTTTCAATTCCATTTTTTTTTAAATCTGTTTTGTTGCATCTGACTCGTTGCTTAAAAGGATCAGAATATAAAAGAGGGGCAAAAGATACTATCGGGACAGTCAGACAATAATAGATCAAAAATAAACTGACAACGCCATGGCTAAAAAAGGAAAAGACAAACAGAAAAATAATAAAACACAATACAAAATGTATAAAACTAAAGAGGGGGTCTCATTAGGGGGTTCCAATCCCTGATCCCGCTTACTGTTTTGTCAGATTTTCGTTTCTTGCTTACACTATGTACGTAAGCAATTCTCATTTTTTTGTCATTTCCCAGGTCCCGCTAGACCTCATTTCCCTTTTTCACAACACAATAATTTGACTTTCACGTGTCATGCTTACAAAAAATTGGCAATCCTTGGTCACGCTTAGACCCCAATGAGACCCACTAAAGACTAAGCAACACGATGCCCACCAATCTCAGGTGCTCCAGAAGGGTAAGCAGATCCTGCTCCACATTCAACTTTAAATAAGATTATACTTCCTTGTTCACTGAAGTGTTTACAAAACTTTGAAATGTTTGAAATACTAAGGATTAACTTCTATCCCAGGACATCTATTACCTTATTTGCATTAATGGCACGATCTTGCAGAATTTTGACTGTCAGACTATAATAATCACTCGAAAGTTTTTTTATTAACTAGATTTTTTTTCTAAATTATGAATACATAAAATACATGTCATCTATAAACAAGAATGTGTCCATAGTACATGGATGCCCCGGCACTCCCACTATCATTTCTATGTTCAATGGACTCACAGACCAGAAACCATAATGCCCCTCTACTATAGAAGGTGGGATACTAAAAAGCAAAATTGCATGTGGTATTTTTGAGCTACCAGATGTTTAAACAAGTGAATACATAGTAATATGCATTTAATTATGGCAACAATTATAGTAAAGTGAACAAATTCTACTGTTATATCATAATAATTACACATCCCGGATTCTCTCTGCTTCTTAGACACCATATCAGACAAAGAAAACATTAAAAACATAACATCAAATTGTAGCAGAATGGATGTTATAATCATCTTGTTACTTAATAATTACTTCAAGCTTTTTAAAAGAGTTTTGAAAAATCTGTACCGTTTGGTTTTTGTTTAAAATTGCTTTACGTATATACTTCTCACACTTATAATTTATTTAGAATACTGTTTGTTAGGGACCATGAATTGTGTGACCTGTAGTTTATTGGTTTTTTCTTAAATAGTATATATGCCTGGTATATAATCCAGGTCTTTTGATTATAATTAAAATGGAGGAAAAGTTTCCAAAAACTTCAAAGATTTGAGTGATATGTGTGGGTCTTATGTAGACAAAGCAAATTTCTGGTTTATGCAAACTTTTAGGAAGATTCAAGTGTCCCGTGATGAATAGAGAAGCACTGTTTCTGGTGTATGGAATCTTATTCCTGGTATCTTGTTGTCTCTTTGACACATTCCCCATATCCATTCTCATTTTTATTTGATAAGTTTATTTCCATAAAACTTATGAAACAATATATTTCTCTTCTATTTCTGATCTTACTTTTAAAGTCTTTCCCATTTTGATGGGTCCATTTCACATGAAACAGACAATCCCCTACCCTCCTTCCCCCCCCCCCCCCCCCCAAAAAAAAACAACCCTTGGAGTAATACCACCAAACTCAATCCTGTGAGCATTCACTTTGTGGTATGGAACCTTGTAGTACAATTTAAGAGAGATCCATACAGTTGAACACAGTTATTGTCTGGAAGCTTTAAAAATGCTTGTTTTTTGTCCCTTTTTTGCCCCTAATATTCCTGCATTTTTGGGACTCCGATTACCCCAATACTCAGCATTCCCGTTGTGATATGGAACCATATAGTAGAATTTCAGAGAGATCCATAGACACACAAGTAATGGTGCGGAAACTACAAAAACGCTTGTTTTTTTTCTCCTTATTCCTAAACTGTTGGTACATGATTACCCCAAAAACCAACCCCGACCCCTCTCTTTTGTGGTATTGAACCATGCTGTAAAATTTCAATGAGATATTGTTCATAAAACAAATGTGACTTTGGACGACAACTACAACGACGCAGATGCAGACAACAACATCATAGCATTTATAATACCAAGCCAAATAATTTTTTGTGGTTGTATAAAAACTCTGCCTAACTTTTGCTTATAAATGAAATAAAACCATGACAATATCTTGTTTCTGAAAACAGACTTGTGTTTCTTGTTTGATGCCATGCCAATATAACAACACTGTTCTCTACTGATGATAGTCTGCTTCAGGGAAACAACTATAATTTAATGTTCAATTATATTAGAAAATCTTTTGTAAATTGGTAACAGTAAAACAGTGGATGGTCATCTGGAATATTTCCATGGAATGGAATCAGTTGTGATAACTAAAACAGAAATTGTGTCTATTGAAATAATTCTCAGTAGTAAATATTTTTGTCTTTTTTTATCCTTAAATAATAACAAAAATTCTCATAAAATCTATAAAAAAACTTTGATGTCTTCAAGTTATATAGTAACAAACAAATATTGACCTGAATACACATTTCTAACAGACGGTAAAGTAAAGGAGATCAATAGTAAAAAACTGGTGTATTATTCATTATGTATTACATGCCCACTTGATTTAGTAGCTCCAATTTTGCGATTTCCTCATATCATGACAATCATTCATGAGAAGGCTGCATTTTCAGAGTTTATGAACAAAAAAATGTATGCCCTTCTGCCAAAATAATATCAGGCAGTACTTAGAAGACATATCAATAGATGACAAAACCATTCCACAACACAATCCCACATTTAACATTTGCCTTTACAACCATATGGTAACCCCTGATATCTACTTATAGTAAAACAGATATATTAATCATAAATATCATTCATGTCATTAAAATAATATGAATGTATCTGTATATTTTCCTTGTTTATTATTAATAGCATTAAAGCACTCTGGGTAATTATAAAAAACACTAAAAATATATAACTAAAGTACAGGAGAGGCGAAAGATACCAAAGGGCAGTTGGAAGTTGAAAATAAACTGACAAGGACATTGGCTAAAATAGGAAAAAAGACTAGCGTATTGTTATGCGTTTACTTTTCTACATTGGCTAGTCAGGAGCCTCTGGCCTTTGTTAGTCTTGTATTATTTTAATTTTAGTTTCTTGTGTACAATTTGGAAATTAGTATGGCGTTCATTATCACTGAACTAGTATATATTTGTTTAGGGGCCAGTTGAAGGACGCCTCCGGGTGCGGGAATTTCTCGCTACATTGAAGACCTGTTGGTGACCTTCTGCTGTTGTTTTTTTCTATGGTCGGGTTGTTGTCTCTTTGGCACATTCCCCATTTCCATTCTCAATTTTAACAGACAGACAAAAACACAAAACACAAAATAGTTTAGGAATCTGGATTGGTCACCTGGTCAAAATATTACATTTTGATATTCATTTTATAGTGGGCATTTTTGCAGACATTGTATTGATGATCTAGTGAGTTTATTATACCTATCTATTTCGCACTGAATGAATAAAAGACAGATATATAAAGTGATCATAACTGAAGAACAATAAAAGTAACCCTATCAAAATTCAAACTTGATCTATATTTAGTGGTAATAAGCATTGTGTAAATACATAGGCGGTTCCAGGGGGCCTGCCCCCCCTTTTCTTTGGAAAAATTTGGTTGATTATATAAGGAATCACTGAAGCATGACTGGAGCAGGCCCCCCTTATGAAAAGTTCTGGATTTGCCACTGATAAGTGTCATAGCATTTGGTTGAGGCAAACTAAAATTGGAGACACTGCATGTAACAAAAAATTCACCAACTTTTTCGATTTGTAAAGGGGCATATCTCTAGAACAGTGAAAGATATGCCACCAAAGTTAAACTTGATCTGTGTTTTGTGGTAATAAGCAGTGTGTATAAGTTTCATAACATTTGGTTGAGGCAAACTAAAGTAAGGGTAGGATAAACGTACAGACAGATAAGGGTAAAACTTAATGTCCCTTACGTTACGTCTAGAGGGGAGGGGTCAAATAGTAGTACACAAAAGTAACGAAATCAACAATCACAAAACTTCAACAAATAACTGACAAGGCTTTACTATTTTATACACCATATGCCCACACCAGATATGCTACCAGAAGATTTTTATCATGTATTTTGTCATTTGTAAATTGTTAGTGTTAACTCTTCACTGTAGGAGGGACATATGGTATATATGTGTAAAGCCAATAGAAATGTGTGTAACAGTACTTAATAATTAGACAGATACAAAAATGTCATCTTCATCAGAATTTATAGTCCAAACATCATCTGTCAAATGTAAACATCTGGTTATTGACTAATAAATAAAACTTGGCATGGAGTCATTTAGTATGAGGCAAAATAAATGCAAGTATCTGTTTCTGCCATGAAGTCATTTAGTATGTGGCGAATAAATACAAGTATCTGTTTTTAACTGGAATCAAGGACATGGGATATTTATTCCAACATGAACAGATATGATTTTGTTTAAGTCTCAGGATTGCGTACCCAGTTACCCAGTATTGCTAGGAAGTACAAAATAAACTTGGACACATGAACATGAGTATATATATAAACGACTTACAATTTTTCACAATACAATCAAGGATTTGTATAAGTTTTTATATAACTTATATTTAACTATATAAATCCTTGATACAATGTATAATTCATGAAAGCATTCTCATTGTCAGGAAATTTGCAACATCTTTCAACTTAATCTAATCTTTAACTTGGGCACTTGCAAAGTCCATGATTTGCTATGGGGAAACAGGAAAAAATATAATTATTAAAAACCAAAATAGGATAAGTTTTATAAAAGGTTTAGGAATAGCTAATGCACATGTGCACTTTAGTGTGCAGTTTTGACAAAGTCCAAGTAACTTCAATTCAAAGGAAACCCCCCAACAAACATCAAGATGGAAATAGGAAATAGGAGCTGCAAACGTACATGATGTGAGTAGAGTCCTGTGAATTTTCATAACAAATTTGTCAAACAATATATAGAACCAATTGTTGTGGATATCATAGTCACAGACAAACAAATAACTGTACATTGGTAGATTGAAGGACTAACATACAACTATAGAACACTCAAAAAGAAAGAAGGGAATGCAAATATTGAGGAGAAATTATGCACTTATATGAGAAGATCTTACTCCAACCCTGTCATGTTTTTGTCCCATTAGCAGACACTCAAGCTGAATTAGAATGCAGAACTTTTATAGGTTATTAGTCACAGTTTTAGCAGATCAAACACCAGAAATCCCTCAGGATTTATCCTTCACCAACATCTAAATGTTATTCAGCTCCAGGGGATACTGCTCACAAAAATACATAAGCTTCCCATTAAAAGTATCAGATCAATAGTAGAGTTAGTCAGGATTATTTTGATGATCAAAGGGAAGTAATTCAGTTTCAAATTTCTGAAAATAATTCCATATGGGAGATAACTATGTTTCTATTTTAAAAAAAACACACATCTGCTGAATTATATTTTAAAGGGAGGTTACTCTATCTTACTTACAAAAATATGTTCCAGATATTGATTCAGTCTATAACCCAGACAATATTGACACTTGAACAATTTATTGACAATGAAGTCCATGTTATTTATATATGACCACATCCTGATAAAACAATCCTCCACACTGTTAATTGGAAAACCATGTTTACATGCATGTTACATGTTCTATAATTAAACACTTATCAGAAGGATGAAAGTTATGTGATCTGGTCACATGAAAAATTATAAACTAATTTGTGACACTGGAAACATCTATACAGTAAATTTATTCTTTAATTCATAATCATCATTTTTGTTTCCTGTTAATAGAAGAAACTTTTTTTCACGTTTTTTCTTCACCAATCAACCTGTGAAAATGTCCATCTCATCCCAGAAAGGCAGGGTGCAAATATTACCTGGCGATGAGTTGAGGAAATAGGGAGTTGGGTCAAATTTCTATACCCTGGACTTTCCTCATGGTTTATCCCATCAGAAAAAATAAAGAAATCCGTAATTGACAAAACCTTGATCTTTGTCCGTAATGTTAAAAAATACTAGAACACACCTGTGATATCACGGGTCCGTGACTGAATTAAAGTATATAACTATGTGCAAGCCTTATTTTAGTATTAGTATTGTCATCTGATAAAGTCATGCCGATTATAAGAATTTCTAATGGAGTTTGCAACAATAACTACTCATTTAAATACATCATAAAATATTAAGATGTAAAAAAACTGCTTGTTATCACTGAATGGTAAAGATTATTTTAATTTATCAGTTGGTAGTAAAAAGTGAATATACATTGTATATTGTATATAACAAAGATTTAAGTTGATTCTGGACAAAGAAAGATAACTCCAATTAAAAAAAAATCTTGCTATTGCACAATATTTTGCAATTAGATATTTCTTGCTTACTACTCTGGACAAAGAAAGATAACTCTAATTAAAAAAAAATTTGCTATTTCACAATATTGTGCAATTAGATATTTCTTGCCATTGCGCAATACTGTGCAATTGAAAAGACTTGCTATTGCACATCATACTTAATATAATAATTTTAGATCCTGATTTGGACCAACTTGAAAACTGGGCCCATAATAAAAAATCTAAGTACATTTTGGATTCAGCATATCAAAGAACCCCAAGATTTCAATTTTTGTTAAAATCAGACTAAGTTTAATTTTGGACCCTTTGGACTTTAGTGTAGACCAATTTGAAAACAGGACCAACTAGAGGCTCTAAAGAGCCTGTGTCGCTCACCTTGGTATATGTGAATATTAAACAAAGGACGCAGATAGATTCATGACAAAATTATGTTTTGGTGATGGTGATGTGTTTGTACATCTTACTTTACTGAACATTCTTGCTGCTTACAATTATCTCTATCTATAATGAACTTGGCCAAGTAGTTTCAGTGGAAAATGTTAGTAAAAATTTACAAATTTTATGAAAATTGACTATAAAGGACATTAACTCCTTAGGGGGTCAATTGACCATTTCAGTCATGTTGACTTATTTGTAAATCTTACTTTTCTGAA
This sequence comes from Mytilus edulis, assembly GCA_019925275.1. Taxonomy (NCBI): domain Eukaryota; kingdom Metazoa; phylum Mollusca; class Bivalvia; order Mytilida; family Mytilidae; genus Mytilus; species Mytilus edulis. Next base: position 11,259,142 of record CM034357.1, read on the forward strand.
CATTATTGCTGTTTACAGGTTATCTCTATCTATAATAGTATTCAAGATAATAACCAAAAACAGCAAAATTTCCTTAAAATTACCAATTCAGGGGCAGCAACCTAACAACCAGTTGTCCAATTCATCTGAAAATTTTAGAGCAGATAGATCTGGACTTGATAAACAATTTCTCCCACTGTCAGATTTGCTCTAAATGCTTTGGTTTTTAAGTTCTAAGCCCAAAACTGCATTTTACCCCTATGTTCTATTTGTAGCCATGGCGGCCATCTTGGTTGGTTGGCCGGGTCACTGGACACAATTTTTTAAACTATATACCCCAATGATGATTCTGACCAAGTTTGATTTTATTTGGCCCAGTAGTTTCAGAGGAGAAGATTTTTGTAAAGTTTACTAATATTTACGAAAAATGGTTAAAAATTGACTATAAAGGGCAATTACTCCTAAAGTGGTCAACTGACCATTTTGGTCTTGTTGACTTATTTGTAGATCTTACTTTGCTGAACATTATTGCTGTTAACAGTTTATCTCTATCTATAATAATATTCAAGATAATAACCAAAAACAGCAAAATTTCCTTAAAATTACCATTTCAGGGGCAGCAATCCAACAACGAAATGTCTGATTCATCTTAAAATTTCAGGGCAGATAGATCTTGACCTGATGAACAATATTACCCCGTCAGATTTGCTCTAAATGCTTTGGTTTTTGAGTTATAAGCCAAAAACTGCATTTTACCCCTATGTTCTATTTTTAGCCATGGCGGCCATCTTGGTTGGTTGGCCAGGTCACCGGACACAATTTTTTAACAAGATACCCCAATGATGATTGTGGTCAAGTTTGGTTTAATTTGGCCCAGTAGTTTCAGAGAAGAAGATTTTTGTAAAAGATGACTAAGATTTACGAAAAATGGTTAAAAATTGACTATTAAGGGCAATAACTCCTAAAGGGGTCAACAGACCATTTTGGTCCTGTTGACTTATTTGTAGATCTTACTTTACTGAACATTTTTGCTATTTACAGTTTATCTCTATCTATGATAATATTCAAGATAATAACCAAAAACAGCAAAATTTCCTTAAAATTACCAATTCAGGGGCAGCAACCTATTAACGGGTTGTCTGATTCATCTCAAAATTTCAGGGCAGATAGATCTTGACTTGATTAACAATTTTACATATGTCAGATTTGCTCTAAATGCTTTGGTTTTTGAGTTATAAGCCAAAAACTGCATTTTACCCCTATGTTCTATTTTTAGCCATGGCGGCCATCTTGGTTTGTTGGCCGGGTCACCGGACACAATTTTTAAACTAGATACCCTAATAATGATTGTGGCCAAATTTGGTAAAAATTGGCCCAGTAGTTTCAGAGGAGAAGATTTTTGTAAAAGCTAACGACGGACGACGACGACGGACGACGGATGACGGACGCCTGACGCCGGACGCCAAGTGATGAGAAAAGCTCACTTGGCCCTTTGGGCCAGGTGAGCTAAAAATGAAGAATCTACATACACAGTTAGATTTGTTATATCAAACCCCGGCGAGAAGAAATTCATGACTTCATGAACTATCATGAATGGTTCGTGAATGTTCATGAATGGTACATGAAAATTCATAAATAATTCATAAATGAAGGTTCATGAATCTAATTCATGAACTGTTCATTAAAAGTATTTTATGAATGTTCATGAAGTTTTGATGAATCACTAGCTGCTCATAAAAATTCATGAAATGTTCATTAAAAGTATTTATGAATGTTCATGAAGTTTTGATGAATCACTAGCTGCTCATAAAAATTCATGAAATGTTCATTAAAAGTATTTATGAATGTTCATGAAGTTTTGATGAATCACTAGGTGTAACATTTATAACTTACATCACACGTATAAATGAGTATCATAGGTACCGTTTCGACCGTTTAGAGTAGAACATTTTACATAATTATTCGTGAAATATCATAAATGTATGGTGTTTTTATTTTTTTATTCCTGCAAAATAAAAAAATAAAATAAGATGAAATAGAAGTTGTAGCTGTATTTTAAGATAGATATTATATACAAAACTAAAATTTTAAAAGGAAAACGTATATTTTAATGAAAGTGAAATACATTTTCAAAACATTTTCAAACACCCATATTAAGGGGAAGTAACTCTTGTGATTTTAAATTTCTACAAACCGGCAAACCCCGCAAATCGGCTGTTTCCGTAGTCCAACGGTCGACCGATTTTGAGAAGTTCACTGAAATACCATAACAGGGACGAATCAACTTCGGGCCGATATTATATGGGACGAGATTGACACCTTGACTTAAACGCACTTGCAAATATGACGTCATATGATTACGCTGGATAACAAAAATGGAGAATCCAAACGCAGATGTTTTCAGATAAGTATTTGATTTAACATATAATGATTATGAAATACAATTTGTTGAGGCAATATAAAACATTTAGGATTTTAATCTGAGCAAAACATCAGAAAGTTTAGGCAGACAATAAATTAATGAAGAATGATAAATTGATATATTGTTGTCACATTCATAACAGACATATCGTAATCTGACATGTAAATGGTACATGGGTATATATGATAATCTGATATGTAGAAATTAAATTGTGTGAATAATATTCATCGTAAATTAAATTGGTGAAACGTTAATAATAATTTAAGTCGCCAGTTTCATCTTCAAGGGATAAAGAGGGGGGGGGGGGTACTAAATTTGAGTTTAACTTAAACTTCCAATGCAATTTAAGATGCATAATGCTGTTTCTATTGAATGTATTGCTTCATACAATCATTACCTCTTGAACAATTGATTCTTTGTGGATATTTTTGTACTTTTAGGGGATTAAATATGAGCTGCCAGCAATGATATGAAACAGATTTTATGCAGACTCCATTTTAATACCTTTATTCAGCAATTATTGTTGGAAATACAGAGACAGCAAGTTTTGAATTACAGAAAGGAAGAGAAGTTTATATATCACACATAATTTTTATATTAGTTAATCAGTTTGTGGATTTACCAGTGATAATTCCAGTGGAATCTACTGGAACAATTCATGAACAAGAAAGGTTCATGAACATTTAAGTGTTCATGAACTTCAATGTTCATGAACAATTTATGAACAAAGTTCATGAACAATTCATGAACAAGAAAGGGTTCATGATCATTGTTGTTCATGAACATTTAAATGCTCATGAACCTTTCTTGTTCATGAATTGTTCATGAACATTAAAGTTCATGAACATTACTGTCGATTTTCAGTTCATGAATTGCTCATCAAATGTTCATGAAGATATGATGAACTGTTCATGAAATCTGTTCATGAACAGTTCATGAAATGTTCATGCATATTCATGAATTATTCATTATCATCTCACAGGGGAAGAACCCCATTTATTCAATTTTTGATGAAATCAAACAAAGTTTAATTTTGGACCCCGATTTGGACCAACTTGAAAACTGGGCCAATAATCAAGAATATAAGTACATTTTTAGATTCAGCATATCAAAGAACCTAACTGATTCATTTTTTGTCAAAATCAAACTAAGTTTAATTTTGGACCCTTTGGACCTTAATGTAGACCAATTTGAAAACGGGACCAAAAGTTAAGAATCTACATACACAGTCATGACAGTTAGATTCGGCATATCAAAGAACCCCAATTATTCAATTTGGATGAAATCAAACAAAGTTTAATTTTGGACCCTTTGGGCCCCTTATTCTGTTGGTACCAAAACTCCCAAAATCAATACCAACCTTCCTTTTATGGTCATAAACCTTGTGTTTAAATTTCATAGATTTCTATTTACTTATATACTAACGTTATGGTGCGAAAACCAAGAAAAATGCTTATTTGGGTCCCTTTTTGGCCCCTAATTCCTAAACTGTTGGGACCTAAACTCCCAAAATCAATACCAACCTTCCTTTTGTAGTCATTAACATTGTGTTTAATTTCATTGATTTCTATTTACTTAAACTAAAGTTATTGTGCGAAAACCAAGAATAATGCTTATTTGGGCCCTTTTTTGGCCCCTAATTCCTAAACTGTTGGAACCAAAACTCCCAAAATCAATCCCAACCGTTCTTTTGTGGTCATAAACCTTGTGTCAAAATTTCATAGATTTCTATTAACTTAAACTAAAGTTATAGTGCGAAAACCAAGAAAATGCTTATTTGGGCCCTTTTTGGCCCCTAATTCCTAAAGTGTTGGGACCAAAACTCCCAAAATCAATACCAACCTTTCTTTTGTGGTCATAAACCTTGTGTTAAAATTTCATAGATTTCCATTCACTTTTACTAAAGTTAGAGTGCGAAAACTAAAAGTATTCGGACGACGACGACGACGCAGACGACGACGACGCAGACGACGACGCAGACGACGACGCCAACGTGATAGCAATATACGACGAAAATTTTTTCAAATTTTGCGGTCGTATAAAAATACAAAATTACTACAAATTCAAGTGGACATGGCCGGGTATTTGTAAATTCCCAACAACAAAAAGACACTAGGTACAGATCTGATAGTACTGGCAGTTACTGACAGCTAGTTCAGAGCCACTGACAAGTAATAAAACTAGAGGCTCTAAAGAGCCTGTGTCGCTCACCTTGGTCTATGTGAATATTAAACAAAGGAAGCAGATGGATTCATGACAAAATTGTGTTTTGGTGATGGTGATGTGTTAATTGTACATCTTACTTTACTGAACATTCTTGCTACTTACAATTATCTCTATCTATAATGAACTTGGCCAAGTAGTTTCAGTGGAAAATGTTAGTTAAAATTTACAAATTTTATGAAAATTGTTAAAAATTGACTATAAAGGACAATAACTCCTTAGGGGTCAATTGACCATTTCCGTCATGTTGACTTATTTGTAAATCTTACTTTGCTTAACATTATTGATGTTTACAGTTTATCTCTATCTATAATAATATTCAAGATAATAACCAAAAACAGCAAAATTTCCTTAAAATTACCAATTCAGGGGCAGCAACCCAACAACAGGTTGTCAGATTCATCTGAAAATTTCAGGGCAGATAGATGTTGACCTGATAAACAATTTTACCCCATGTCAGATTTGCTCTAAAGGCTGCGGTTTCAGAGTTTTAAGCCAAAATCTACATTTCACCCCTATGTTCTATTTTTAGCAATGGCGGCCATCTTGGTTGGTTAGCCAGGTCACAGGACACAATTTTTAAACTAGATACCCAAATGATGATTGAGGCTAAGTTTGGTTTAATTTGGCCCAGTAGTTTCAGAGGAGAAGATTTTTGTAAAAGATAACTAAGATTTACGAAAAATGGTTAAAAATTGACTATAAAGGGCAATAACTCCTAAAGAAATCAACAGACAACAAGACCAAAATAACTTGTTTGTAGATCTTACTTTGCTGAACATTTTTGCTGTTTACAGTTTATCTCTATCTATAATAATATTCAAGATAATAACCAAAAACAGCAAAATGTCCTTAAAATTACCAATTCAGGGGCAGCAACCTATCAACGGGTTGTCCAATTCATCTCAAAATTTCAGGGCAGATAGAAATTGACCTGATTAACAAATTTACCCCATGTCAGATTTGCTCTAAATGCTTTGGTTTTTGAGTTATAAGCCAAAAACTGCGTTTTATTCCCTATGTTCTATTTTTAGCCATGGCGGCCATCTTGGTTGGTTGGCCGGGTCACCGGACACAATTTTTAAACTAGATACCCTAATAATGATTGTGGCCAAGTTTGGTAAAAATTGGCCCATTAGTTTCAGAGGAGAAGATTTTTGTCAAAGTTAACGACGGACGACGGACGCCGGACGCCGGACGCCGGACGCCGGACGCCGGACGCCAAGTGATGAGAAAAGCTCACTTGGCCCTTTGGGCCAGGTGAGCTAAAAAATCATGCATCTAAGACATTGGAGTTATAAAGAGGCACATATGCATATCCATATCTATCCATATCTATCATTTTGTCTTTTATAATCTAGGATTTTGGTGTTAATATCAATAACTGTGAACTTTTCTTATCTGGTATATGAATGTATTTTTCTATTTATAATAAATGGTGAAGGTTTTGTCTGCATATGACATCAGTCTATTAGATGAACTTCAACAGTCCATTTTTGATTAGTTTAAGTTGATATCCCTTTAAAATTTACCCCACATCGGTCACTTTATCTATACTGTAACAAATATCTAAATCATATTTATTTACCGTATTTGGGCATGTATAGTCCGCACTTTTTTTCCTTAAATATGTAGTTTGTACAAGGGGTGCGGACTATACACACCTATAGACGGTTTTCGAAATTTATAAAAAAAAAAAAACTTTTTTTTTTTTTTTTTTTTTTTTTTAATTTCGTTTTTTTCTGCACTAATAATGTATATTGGAGACGTTAATTATATTTATTTCAATTAATTCTTATTCTTTTTAAACTTTTCTCTTCAAAATTGATTAGTCAAAGAAAAGGTGTGACATCCTGTATAGGTAATCAAGAGGGGTAATTAAGGATTAAGTATGGGTGTGTAGCAATTAAATAATGATGTCAAGTTTTGACAGGTGTTAAATATTATAATCCCCAGGCAATAGAACAACATGATCAATGAAAAGATTAAAAAGTTTTAAAATTTTGATTACTGCTAATTAATTTAGATAATTGTTTGATCTCTTTTTTCTTTTGTTCCATAATATTCAAATTATTTCTGTTATATTATATATCAGCTTGGACATACTTAGACAAATGTTGATTTTAAAAGGGATATTTTGATTAATAATTACTTTTATAAAATCATCAAATATTAATTACCTGATGAAAAGCTCTACCATTTCATTATTTTTCATGAAATAAATAAAACAAAATTTATTATTTTATAAAAAAAGATGGAGAATAGATCACTTTCAGTGGATTTTTACAGTGAACTAGACTTTGTTAAAAAAAAATTAAATTTTTTTTTTTTTTTTTTTTTTTTTACCAAACTTTTTTTCTCGATTTTAAGGGGATGAAAAGGGGGTGCGGACTATACATAACTGCGTACTATACACGGCCGAATACGGTACATGGCAAATTTACATCAATGTCAAATACTGTGATCTGACCTGAATTTAGTATCAAAAGTCAAACATTGTCTCTGAACTAGTATCAAAAGTCAAACACTCTCTCTGAACTAGTATCAAAAGTCAAACACTCTCTCTGAACTAGTATCAAAAGTCAAACACTCTCTCTGAACTAGTATCAAAAGTCAAACACTGTCTCTGAACTAGTATCAAAGTCAAACACTGTCTCTGAATTATTATCAAAAGTCAAACACTGTCTCTGAACTAGTATCAAAAGTCAAACACTGTCTCTGAAATAGTATCAAAAGTCAAAAACTGAAATCTGAACTTGTATCAAAAGAATCTAACTTCTGTCATTTACATAAATATCAAACACTGTTTTTGAAGTAAAGTATCAAAAGAATCTTGCATCCTTTACATGAACTGAAATGTTTCTAACTCACAATAAATCCACTTCATATATTTCGGCCTTATCACTGCCTTTAGGTGTGGCACATCCTACATAAGTATGTCCAGCTTCTGTACTACAGAAATCACATGGCCATATTATTCCCTTTATACTTGTGTCACAATATCCAATATAATTCCCAGAATTGTTAAGAAAGTATAATATGCTATGGGTTAATGACACAATGATATTGTCAGATGGAGTAGTGAATGCAACAGTTGGTTCAAAAGGTATTTTGTCCGTGTTTACTTCTGGATGACCACTGAAGGTATTTAGAACATCTCCATCCTTACTCAGTATAACCACTCTACCTCTGTCATCTTCAGATAACATGTCCACTACACAGATATTACCATTCTTTGTTCTAGTTATATTCCTCACATATGTAAATAAAGGATTTCCTTGTCTGTCATATTCGTAGGTAGTTTCATGTTTCCCATCTTTATCCATCACAACCACAACCTGTCTTCCTACTGCTGGGAAAACTAAATCCCCACTCCACGCACCAACAATGACTTTACCATCTGAGTTTACATGAACAGCAGATGGCACTAAACCCTTTACCGCATACAAAGAATCAGTCATTTCACCTGTCTGACCACTTATCTGCTTCAGTCTAGGTCCTTTAGTAACTAAAAGGAGATCTTTAGATGGAGTACTTGCCATACCATAGACTTTAATGTTTTTTTGATCAATTATTTTCAAACTCCTCCCTTCTATCTTAACTTTCTGTAGTACTTTCTGGTCAGTAATCCACAATGTATCTTCAGAACAGGCTGCCATATAAAAAACATAAGAGATTTCAGTGTCAAATTGTTTCATAATTTTAATTTCACCCTTAGTAGAAACATTTTCTAGTGAACCAATGTTATAAGGAGTTATTTGTCCAGGAAGAAACATTGGAATAGAATCAAACTTGGTGCCAGGTGGTGTGACTGTTTCGTCCATCGATTGAACTAACCCCAAACCATCCACAAAGACTCTCTTGCTGTCATTTGATTGGATGATATCATCAACTACAAACTTTTTAGAAGCCAGACTTTCAATGAGCAGGGACACCTCTTTTTCTTCAGTTTCAGTACATCGATGTACATCTTCCCACTTTTTAATTAGCTCCGTCTCCAATATTTTAGTATATTGATCGACTTCTTTCTTAAGACGGACATTCTGATCTTTGATTTTCTTCATAGTGTTTTCAAATTTGGAAAGTTCTGTTAGATCCAAATCCTTCACTTCTTCTTTTCTTTTTTCTAATTCTTTTATATTAGTTCCCATATTCTTTCCTCCCGTCTTTAATTTGCCTATCAGGATTTCATATCCCTCTCTGATGGTCACCAAGCCATGGCCATTATGGGTTTCAGAGATACATAGTGGACACACTAAGTAGACACAAGACTTGCAAAACAAAACACAAGTTTGACCTGCATGGGTTTGACAACTTATATTAGACAAATCTATTTCATCCTTATGAAGCCCCACCTCCTCAATTGTAACAACTTTGTGATCCTTGGCAAATTTGAATTTCACATGTATTTTCTCCTTGCACTTATCACACATGAGCATGTCACAGTTTAGACACTTCCATTCTATTCTGGTATCCTCCTCACAAAGACTACAGGAAACTGGAACCTGTCCACCTCCATGGGCCATATTACTTATTTGTGTTAAAATGTCAATATGTCTGCAGTATTTAACTTCCTTGTTTATGTTTATTTATAGATTAAGTGTACCTTGATTTATTTATTCACTTTATCTGTATAAGAATGGCCTTGATTTAGAGTCAATAACCTACTTATCGTGTAATATCTGCCCATAGTACAAAATAAAAAAGTTTAAACAAATCTGCTATATTGCATCTTAACATAAATATGTTTTTTCATAATTCAATGTTTTTATAATTTACAGGTAAATGTTAGGTGTAGTCTCAGTTGGACAATAATCGATTTGTATATAGACACAAGATTAGACATTTAACTTTATATTTAAGCCTATATATGTTGTCAATTTAAAAGCCATAAAGGGTTAACATTGTTAGAACTAGCAAGATTTATATGCACTTTAGTTTCTTATTTAACGTATGTTTATAATTAGTGTTTTCAATATAGTCTGTTTTCAAACCAGTACAAAAATGACTTATTTTGTTGTTGATTTACACTTGTTATGGAAATCGTTATGTGACACCAGTTCAATATTTTCACCATGTGGATTAAGATGCACATGCAAACATTTTTGTTACAGGTAAATGATTCAGGGGCGTATCCAGTCATTTTAAAAAGGGGGGTTCCAACTACATGTCCCCATTCAAAAGATTGATTGTCCAAAAAATGGGGGGTCCAACCACTGGACCCCCCCCCCCCCCCCTGGATCCGCCACTGTGATTAATAAAACATCCATTATGCATAATAGTCTATAATCTCTTCCAAAACCCACCTTATCCATACCATAGGGGGGATCCAAGGAGGCCCTGGGGACCTCCCCCCCTGTTAATGTGAAAAATTTGTTTGATGATATAGGGATTCTCTGAAGCAGTCTCTGTTATGAGCCCCTGTTATGGCAGTCAGTGGGCCCCTTTATTTAAAGTTCTGGGTCTGCCAGTGCATACCTCTCCTCCTCCATAATACCACCTCCACTTCTAAAGGTAGTTTATTGATCTTTTGCAAGTATTTTACACCACCTGGCCAAACTACATCATAAATAAAAGTTGACCAGTACCATTTGTTTACAGGATGATTGAATGTTGTTTCTCTAATGAGGTGATTAACACAGCTGATTAATAGGTCTCACCTTGTCCGTTGATCAGGTAAATGTTATAAAGGGCAATTAAATACACATAAAAAAGATGGAAATCTAACAGAAAGAGGCTGTACACTTATACTAATAATATGGCAAAAATATCTCAAACAAATTTTACAATTTAATAATTGCTGATCGCCCACAAGACAAGAGAATAGATCATAGCTCTGTCAGAGAGATGTTACAAAAATAAGTATTATGGATAAAATAATGTGAATCTTCCAAAAATAAAGGGGGGGGGGGGTCTCAAGGTAGTTGTATTATTAGATAGATGTTACACAAATCAATAATAATTATATCTAGGTAAACAAAATTATCTAACAAAGGGATTCCCAGGTAGATCACTTTGTTCCCTCTGCAAAAAAGGGATAGGAGATGAACTTAATTTTGCTGCGGTATGGGCTTTGCTCATTGTTGAAGGCCGTACGGTGACCTATAGTTGTTAATGTCTGTGTCATTTTGGTCTTTTGTGAATAGTTGTCTCATTGGCAATCATACCACATCTCCTTTTTATATTGATAAGGTCAAATCAGTGGCGGATCCAGAACTTTTCCTAAGGGGGGGCCCGCTCCAGTCATGCTTCAGTGATTCCCTATATAATCAACCCCCTGGATCTGCCTATGTAAATTTTAGAAGGGCATGTGCATAAATAGCATGATTCTTCCTACAAAGTCATCTGTTTTCACCGGGACTCAGGAACCCGTGACCTCTGTGTTACAAGTCTGTGTTTTAACCGACTGAGCTAAATAAACTGCTATTACAGAGATATGTCACGCTTTTTTGTAATTTTGATAATGCAAATATTGAAATTAAAATAGCAACAATTTAAAACATGTTAGTTTTGAAAATGTTCAAAGTCCATGAACCATGATTGAAGGTACATGGCTAAAAAATCTCCATGGAAACGAGATGTACCTGAATGCTAATACAACTGCATATTAAATACCATTGACTTATCATAAGTTGTTCCCTTTAAACAAACCTAAACACAAACTAATACATGCAAACTAAGCAAAATTTTAAAGTCACTTAATTGACCATAACAGCGGGGGCAGGGTCAAATAATCTCCACAGAAATGAGATGTGATAATGCTAATACAATTGCATTCTGTAACAAAATATCCTTGACCTACCACTAGTGATTCCCCATAATTCGACTTTATCACAAACTAATACATGAAAACTAAGCAAAAGTTTCAAAGTCAATAGACCATGACTGAGGGGGGGGTGTCAAATAATCTCCATGGAAAATGAGATATGCCAATGCTTTATGCAACTGCATACCAACTAGCTATATAGATATGGTTCCGCATAAAATGACCTAATCACAAACTAATACATGAAAACTAAGCAAAAATTTCAAAGTTAATTAGACCATGACTGAATATCTTCCACATTTACTAAGGGAAGCAATCCTGTCAAACATATATAGGCAATTAACATTTACTTGTTTAGGAAGAAGACAGTATTGTGCAATCTTTTAAAAAAAATTATCTGTGTTTTGTGGTAAAGTTCACAACAATTGTCTGAGGCAAAGTAAAGTTAGAGAACAGAAACAAAATAATCAGTGATTTTTCCATTTGTAAAGGGGCATAACTCTTAAATTGAGAATGGATATCGGTAATGCGTCAAAGAGACACCAACCCAACCAAAGAGCAGAAAACAGCTGAAGGCCACCAAAGGGTCTCTAAAACAGTGAGAAAATCCCACACCCAGACTTGTGCCAGAGGCTTAAGGATTGTAAAAGTATAACTCTACCAAAATTCAAACTTATATATATGTGATTCGTGGTAACAAATTAAATAATTTTACAATTAGTAAACGGGCATAACAGTTGAACGGTCAAATTGACGCCTTGATCTGTGTTATAAGCATTGTGTATAAGTTTCATAACATTTGGTTGAGGAAAACTTAAAAGTTAGAGAACAGGAACCAATTTTGGGATGCACGGACGTATGTACATACATAAGCACGTAACAGATGGACAAGGGTAAAACTTAATGCCTCCTCAGCAACGACAGGGGCATAAAAATGTGCTAATACTAATGCAACTGCATACCAAATATCATTATGACTTATCATTTCCGCATGGTTCACTTAAATGGATCTAAACACAATATTTAACATGAAAACTTTGCTAATTAAAGTTTCAATGTCAGTGAACCTGATGCCTGAGAATATAAGGTAAACAAAATCTCCATAGAGGAACTTGAAACCTTAATTCATCAAAAAGGTTTCTTAAAAATATGCTATAAATCATGTCTCTACTGAGCTGGAGATATATGCTTTGGTACTAAACATTCCACCAGTCAATTAGCATGGAACCAGTGCTGAGTAAATGAAAATAGCATTGTATAAATTGCATATAATTATACATGTATGTTGAAAAGCTTTTCTGGGTATACCTGTTATAGTACAAAAACATAAAATTTCCAACAAATTAATGTAATTAATCAGTGGAAATGTACTTTCATAAAATAAGTGCATATTTGGGATAGACAACAAAACTATATTTTACACAAATAAGTATTTATACAAACAATGATGTGTATTATCGTTTAAATCAATATTGTTTTCAAGATCCCGGCCACTTGACATCACGATTAAGACGTCCATTGATCGTGAAACAAACTGACCTAAATAGGAAGTACGCCATTGATTTACAGGAAACAGAACGTGACACGGCACTTAAAATACTGTTTCCAAGTAAATAAGGAAGTTACAGCTTAGGTCCGAGAACACAATTAATTCGTAGTGCATTTCTTTTAGAACATAAATGAAAATAAAAAAAATCCCACCTGCGCTTTCCCAATGAAACTTTTACAGTGTGTTGTACTACTTTTGGGACAAATTATATCAAAATTATAGAAAACTTCATCGCCTCTAACTCAAAATATGGACAATTTTGTGTTTAGGGTGTCTTGAAATCTTTTGACAGCTTCCGAAGTGCTAATTTTTAACCTTTTTCAGCTGGACCAAATCACTACTTTCCTGTAAAATTCTGGACCCAAATTTTTTTTACAGTGTAATTTCACCCCCCTACTTACAATTTGAGGCATTAAACTCGGAGAAATAAATTTGGAAGGGGTATAAAAATTATTGGCAAGTAACCCACTGTTAACACTAGGGACTATATTCGTGAACAACGAAAATCAAGGGACGACAATTGTGGTCTCGGACCTAATAGGATAGAAAGAGTTGACAAATCTTAAAAAAACTTGGTATGACCAAAGCTTAATAAATTATAACACTGCTTGCAAAGTTTCATAACAATAGGATATATATTATAGACACTATGTTAAATTCTATACTCATCTTTGCGTGTTAAATTTTGACGTTAAAATTGAAAAATTTCAACTATCAACATTTTGGGCTTTGAAAATTAAAATGTTGCAAAAAAATACTTTTCAAATGCCCTAATATATCATTTATTATGTACTAAAAGCAATAGAGTACTCATTTGATTTATCAGACTTAGCATAATTATTCAAAAGTCAAATTTATATCAGCCTGGGCCTAAAAATTGAGGTTTTTCAATGAAAGGGGGCCTTACATGAAGATGTAATATATTCCAGCAATTTTAAATTTGTGAAGCTTTTTGGTTATAAATAATCCTTACATATGTATTGAATGTACTTTAAATAGAAAGAAAAGTTACAAATAGCATATCATATTACTTTAAAAGGGTCTTAAGCCAAGCAAGACTGGAAAAAAATAAGGGTCAATTTAAGCCGTGCCACATATTTACATTAAAAAATGCATATTGAGGCTATAAGAAATAAAAAATTGTGTCCTTTTTATCATTTCTATACTCATGTGACATGATACAACAAATCTGAGCACAAAAAGGCTCTTGCAATTAACTTTTCTTACAGACAGTATGGTCTGATACAAAGATTTTTGCCTTTTTAATAAAAACTTGAATGCAATTTTAGTCTCAACAGGCTTATATTTAAACCACTTGCTATCCTACAGAAGAAAAGAAAGATATTATGTGAAATGGAACAGGTACATTAGACATTGTAAAGTGCTTTTGATACAAATTTAGTGAGGTCTTTATTGTAGACTTCAAATTTTATATACCAAGAACCCCACTTTTGACTTCATCCAAACAGGGCGTTAGACAAGGGTCATTTATACAACACATTTTGTACATATTATCTGAAATAACCTTCTTTTCTGTAGATTCTGAGTTCATAAACAAGTAAAAGTACTAGATGAAGGCACATAAACACAAGTATTCACACATGAAAACCTGTCAGATAGAAAGTCAGGATGCCATGAATGCATCAATATTGAAAAAGCCTTGAAATGCCTATTTTGACCATAAAATGCCAAAATTGGTCATTTTTGCAGAAATTCTATAAAATAAAAGTTTAAATCCTTTAGTTTCATGCTATTTGACAAAGTGACACCACCAAATCATTTAGGGAAGTTGCCAAAGTTCAGATTCTATATTTACAGACTTCACCTCTTAGGTCCGAGAACACAATTAATTCGTAGTGCATTTCTTTTAGAACATAAATGAAAATAAAAAAAATCCCACCTGCGCTTTCCCAATGAAACTTTTACAGTGTGTTGTACTACTTTTGGGACAAATTATATCAAAATTATAGAAAACTTCATCGCCTCTAACTCAAAATATGGACAATTTTGTGTTTAGGGTGTCTTGAAATCTTTTGACAGCTTCCGAAGTGCTAATTTTTAACCTTTTTCAGCTGGACCAAATCACTACTTTCCTGTAAAATTCTGGACCCAAATTTTTTTTACAGTGTAATTTCACCCCCCTACTTACAATTTGAGGCATTAAACTCGGAGAAATAAATTTGGAAGGGGTATAAAAATTATTGGCAAGTAACCCACTGTTAACACTAGGGACTATATTCGTGAACAACGAAAATCAAGGGACGACAATTGTGGTCTCGGACCTAATAACTAAACTTTTAAGTTATCATTCTAAAATCAGCCAAAGATTTATCTTACATAATTGGAAATCAATTCACATCCAATATTTAATATGAAGATAATTTGTGATTTTTTTTTTGCCCTAGCATTGTCAGTTTATTTTTCAATTTCTTAGTTTGAACGTCTTTTCTTAAACAAATTTTATTTTCTCTGGAAACTAAAAAATGATTTTTTTTTTTAAAAGACCTGGGCTCTCCCCTGATAATTATCGGTGAGCCTTATAGAGGGTTGTAAGGGGGTACCTTCATGATGAATAAAGGTAAAAATTCTTGCCAATTGACATAAACGTTTCGTGCAAGACCATAAAATGTATACTTTCTTTTTGACAAATATGTCTGATTTTGACGAATCACTTTTTTCCTCAAAAATAAGGGTAACGATAATTGTTTAAGACCTCTGAAGAATCATGATATAGATATTTGGACAAATCATAGTAAAATTTTAACCAATTTGACGCTTACAGTAGCCTAAAATGACTACAAAGTTGAGAATGATAATGGGGAATATGTCGAAGAGACAACAACCTGACCAAAGAGCAGATAACAGTCAAAGGCCACCATCAATGGGTCTTAATTTATGGCAACAAGAAAATCTCACACTTATAACATTCTCCTGTTGTATAATCATGAAAACTTGACAGCAAAGAATTAAAGAAGAGGGTTAATAAAAAAATACTTCCCCTACAGTACAGGAGAAATATTAATGTTCAAACCTCAAAATAAAAATAATACCATATCATTGGTTCTATTTGCATTGTTTGAGACCTTATTAACCAATTGCAATGTGATCTCATACCTTTGAAAATATATTTCCCAGAATGCCTAAGATTCTAAACAGACAAATTGCCGAGGAATTACCTCATCAACCAGGTAAAAGAGGAACTCTGACATTGACTCCTAATAAAATCATATCACCCTGACATCATATTATCTATATATCTATTATATCAATTATTCTTGTCATGTCACTCACTGCCTCAATGACATATATTATATGTAATACTAGCATCAACACTATGCACATCAAACAAATTTACCTCCAACCTTGTTACCAGGTATGAGGCCCTTTATGGGGTTTGTATTCTGTGATAACTTAAGAAAAAGAAGGAATATTGTGTATTCAAGCATGAAGACAGCTTCTGTCAGCTTTTTCAATATACTGGCCACAATCAATGAACTGATTATAGATATAAGAAGATGTCACGGTATGAGTGCCAATGAGACAACGGTGAACCCCCTATCCAAGTCACAATTTATAAAAGTAAACCATTATAGGTCAAAGCACGGTCTTCAACATGGAGCCTTGGCTCACACCAAACAGCAAGCTATAAAGGGCCCCAAATAGGGAAAAACAATTTAAAGGTCTAATCTATATAAAAAACAAGAAATGAAAAACACTTAATTATGAACCACATTAACAAACAACAACAACTGATCATCAGATTCATGTATTGCCAATGATTTATAAGTGCCATACTGACTGACATGACCCCCCTCACCAAAAAATAATGACACAAACCTCTACACACATGACACACAAATAATGACACAAACCTCTACACACATGACACACAAATAATGACACAAACCTCTACACACATGACACACAAATAATGACACAAACCTCTACACACATGACACACAAATAATGACACAAACCTCTACACTCATGACACACAAATAATGACACAAACCTCTACACACATGACACACAAATAATGACACAAACCTCTACACACATGACACACAAATAATGACATTAGTACTTTTATTGCAGTTCTTCCTCTTAAAATAAGAGAGCAAGACCTTCAACATTGAATAAAAGCTAAAACTTTTACTGAAATTTTTATCAAAACTTTCACTGACATTTCAACACTTCATCAGTGCAAAGAAGAACCATTGAGTCTTATCAATATATAATTTTCCAAGATAATTTGATAAAGAAATTTCATATAAGGACTGGAGTTGTCAATGATAATTAAAGATTCGTCCATTTTGTTCTGTTAATATAACTGGACATGACAGTTATTTCCCTTTGATGTCTGAAAGTTGAATGACAAAATGCACAAATTTATTAATAAAATCAACGAATTCAACTTGTTATACTGTCAGGTAGCTATACAATTTAGAAAAAAGTCATTGTTAACATTTTCCATTTGTTTAAAAATTAAAAAAAATATAAAACAATAACCTAGAACCAAAAACCATTTGAAGAAAGACGATATTGTGAAAATAAAATAAGAAAAAACATGGTCCACAAAACTATTAGAGAAAAAAACATAGTATAATTATAGTAATCAAAATAGTTTACTTTTCATCTACTTTCATGTTCCACCTTCAAATCAAACTGCTTATTATAAAAAAAAAAAGAAAATAATAAATATCATAGTATAGAATGATTCAATTGTTCAATCTAGTTGAAAATTCAACTTCAACTAGATGGAAAATCCTGTAGAAGATTATCAACATGTGACCCAAGAACAAATTTATATCGTAGAATTATTTCATCCTTTTTATTCTATCGATCAGTAATATCAATATTTCAGCACTTATATACAATTCTGTAACATGTAAAATCAACCCATTTTTCCTTCAAAAATCATAATGTTTAAATGGATATCAAAACATAAAAAAAATCCCAAAGATATTTACTTACAGAGCATTTTTTCTCTATTTCATCTTCCATTTCACAATTTTTTTTATATCGATATCCGACTTATCAAAATGAGTTTATGAATAACTTAATCACACATCACACATCCATAGTATATAATTTTATCAATATCAAGTTCAGGTCCGATTCCGGGAAAAAAATTGATTAAAAATCCCAATAATTGTGCAATATGCGAACACAATCAAAACAATTATATCGTCAGGTATGTAAAAAACCTGGTTATTATTCCAATATGATTGACAGAGCAAAAGGAAAAGAGTCTTCCTGTTATAACCACTCTAATACACAAACAGCTGGGGTCATTATATTAACTTGCCATTTTTTATCACTTTTGCACATTGATGATACACATATACAATACAATTAGTATATAATAATTATATCTACAGCTTTTTTTGATGAATGGGAAGTATTTATAGGAATATTTTCATTGTTTACTTATAATTAATGTAACTTCCTTATCCACTAGTGATAAGAACAATCTATGTCAAGTTTTGTTTTTCCATTTACTCATTTTCTTACATTTGTTGAATCTTTTTTAAAGTTTTTCATTTGTCTCAATTAGTCAGACATGTTTTAGTAATTGATTTATGAGAAGAAAAGATAACAAACTGGTCAGTACAAGCTAATTTGTGGCATTTTTATGCCAAATTTTCACCTGACCATGAAAACACAATGAACATTGATTGTTTGGCATTCTGAGAATTGTGAAAAACAGGAGAGAAGGGGTCTTCATGTTTTGTTGATTAGAAAATCTTAAACTAACTCAAATACAATAGTTTTATTCATTCCTTAAATTCCCCTACTACAAGGGGTGGGCACGAGGGGGCTTGATTCTGGAGGTTGGAACAACCCTTTTCAATGATCAATGCTTTTGAATTGGGACACATATTAGGAACCCCCTTACTCCACATGGTTCAGGAACCCCTAATTTTAAAATTGACTGGATCTGTCCCTCAGCTACTCTATGATGGCTAGGTGATCTGAAGAGGAGCTGAATTATACAGCTAGCCAAAGCTGCACTCAATGACAAGAATAAAGGGATATCTTGGTATCCAAAAATTAAAGACAGCAATCCATCAATAAAATTAATTTAAAGTAGAATATTTAAATGATGGGGGACTTTTAACTAATAACTTTGACTAACATTGTAGACGCTACAGAGTAGCCTATGTTATTTTAAATCTCGCCTAAGTGTCGTCAAAAAAATTAACTCATATACGCACAGTGACCTACTTGGCAAGTGAAATTAAGGTCAAGGTCAAAAATATTTTATTTTCAGTTGCTGCAGATCTTATGAAACACCTTTTATTATTTCATTTTTATTTGATAGATGAACATTTTGAATTTTATTTATTAAACAGCTAAAATAACACAAGAAATCTTTTAGTAGTTAGAATAATGAATGAAACCTGGTTTATGGTTTATCTTTTACAAAACCAATAACCTGTGCCAAAACTTCTGATGGAGAACATCACATAAATATGCTCTTGTCGAAAAATTTCAAAGAAATCAATCATAACGTCTTTATTAAACTTTTGACAGAAACATATCTTGAACTGAAAACAAAACATTTAGGATTTATTTTTCTTTGTTAATTGCCGTTTACAAGTTAAGAAAAGCGATTGGTAATTACACTTGAATGAAAGCTATCTTGAAAGTCTTCTGTGTACAAAAAATCTCCAATTTTCTCCATTAGTGTTGAAACATTGACATATGATTATATACCTGGAGATTTGCCAATTTTTTTACATTTTCTAATAATTTCAGGTAGAAAGCAAAAGACTGGTATTAATTTGCACAACCAATCGGTAATTAAAAGAAGCTCGTATAGACAACAAAATGATTGTAGAAGTCTTGAGGAACTCTGTTTAATGTATTTTAAGTTTTATCTATTATTGGAAAGTGACAGACAATTATATAGGAAATATTATTTACTGGGACAATTTCTTATCTTAAAGTGATCTCCTCAGGGGCGGATCCAACCATTTTAAAAAGGGGTTAAACCCCAGACCCCCCCCCCCCCCCTTCCCCCAGGATCCACCACTGCTCTTTCTAGTTCTAGTTCAACAAAATGAACTTAACCTTAGTGACGTCAGTTTTAATATCATGTGTACTATTGTTTGTCGGTTTGTCTTTTTCATTTTTAGCGATGGCGTTGTCAGTTTATTTTCGTTTTATGACTGTTCCTCTGGTATCTTTCAACAATTGCAACATATAAATTGTCAACTTAAACAACACAGATATTCTATAATGGTCAACCAACTAGAGATGGCATTAGAACTTGGTCACCTAAAAGAAGGATATTCTATAATGGTCAACCAACTCAGTGATGGCATTAGAACTTGGTCACCTAAAAGAAGGATATTCTATAATGGTCAACCAACTAAGTGATGGCATTATAACTTGGTCACCTAAAAGAAGGATTTTCTATAATGGTGAACCAACTAGTGATGGCATTAGAACTTGGTCACCTAAAAGAAGGATATTCCATAATGGTCAACCAACTCAGTGATGGCATTAGAACTTGGTCAACTAAAAGAAGGATATTCTATAATGGTCAACCAACTCAGTGATGGCATTAGAACTTGGTCAACTAAAAGAAGGATATTCTATAATGGTCAACCAACTAGTGATGGCATTAGAACTTGGTCAACTAAAAGAAGGATATTCTATAATGGTCAACCAACTCAGTGATGGCATTAGAACTTGGTCAACTAAAAGAAGGATATTCTATAATGGTCAACCAACTCAGTGATGGCATTAGAACTTGGTCAACTAAAAGAAGGATATTCTATTTTGCTCATCTTTTCTAAATTTGGAGTATATTGGCAAGACCTTTAACTTTGTTGACTGATGGTAACAAAAGAAATAAAAGTAGAAATTTCTAGAGCAAGTATAAAAAAGAAGATGTGGTATGATTGACAATGAGACAGCGCTTCACAAGAGACCAAATGACACATAAAATGACAATAATAGGTCACTGTACAGCCTTCAACAATGAGCAAAGCCCATACCAGATAGATCAGCTATAAAGGGCCCCAAAATGACAAATGTACCAATATATCCTACATATATATAAATTCTTTTTTTGGTGATAGAGTGCAAGTAGAAATTCAGAAAGAAATTATGGAAAGAAAACAAATAAATCTATAGACAGAGTCAGTAATAATCATTCAAGACTAAGCTATTTACACCTTTTAAAACAAAAGATACAGAACTACTAAGTACTGACAGAAAGGGAGGTAAATCTTGATCATAAAAGATAAAACACAGCATCAATCAAATATCCAATTAATCAAGCTTTATGGGTTTTTAAAATGCTTTTTCAGATGATTTTAGAACAGGAAATTAAAGCTTACAACTGACACAGATCTGTATTAGTGCATGTTCTCGTTAATCTTGAATAAACTCGAACACCTGATCCTCAAAAAACAGGTGAAATCATAATACATTAAGTACAGCAAAAAGTATTCATGAAGGAAAGTGCATAAAGCTAAATCTTGAATCAATTCTTATCCTCAAATTTGTAACATTTTAAGATAAATTAGTTTTTCCATCTGTTAAAACACTTTTTTTTTCAATTTTAATGATGGAAAGCTGAGCTTGATACAATATAGTGATACTGAAAATGTAATTAGAGTAATCTCCCTTGAAACATAGAGCAATCTCACCCTCTAAAAAAATCTGCAATTATTACTGACAGTTTTCAAATCAATGCACAAAATTGTAAAGGTTTAGAAAGTTATTGACAATAAAATATTCATAGCACAAATAAGACCATGATTTCAAGTTTAAAAGATACAAATGCAATAATAACCAGACCATTCACTTTAATAAATAATAAACTTAGCTGAGAGAGTGGCAAATTATTATGAGCAGAATATAACAACCCTTCATGAGAAAAAAATGTTCCACCTCAAGTTTGGTAATATTTTCTCAGGGTGTAACAATCAGTTCTCCATCATTCACTCTTTCCTTTGTGCAAGTTGCATGATTTGCAAAAACACAATGGCATCAAAAATGAAGAAATTTTCAATTTGTGTAAGATTTAAGAAATTTGTTGATTTGATTATAACCGCTTACACATCAAAACTGGTACCCCCATAAAAAATACCTTAATTACCAGAAAAATCTCTGATTTGACTTCAGACTAAATAATTCATAGTCTGAGTACAAGCTAATCTTCCAAAGAGCAGAAGACTTAAAGTCAGGTCAATTTGCTAACCAATATATGATCAAAGTATCTTCACAGACATAAAACCATAATACTTTTATGGAGAAGATGTTATTTACTGTCTGTTTGTCTGGACAGAGAAATGTCAGATTCAATCAAGTATTTATCTGACAAACACTTGCTGTATCATTATATAATTATTTTGTTTTAAAACTTAGCTAGAAGCAATATTTGGTAAACTATACCATACATTTTTTTTCTTTATACCAGTGCTTTTTCCTGTTTTATACGTGTCATGTCAGAGACAGATATACTTTTAAAATAAGGAATAAATAACACCAATGAGACAGCAATCTTGCAAAACTATTTTGAATGGTATAAAACTTTCTTTTTTTCTGGCTCGCTTAAAAGTTTTAGGGTATACATGACACCCCAACTCCCCAAAACAACTAAAATCTTTAAAATCTACCATCACTTTTTAGTTTCAATAAATGGAGATGTCTGTTTAATCTACATCTTACTGAGACAGCAAAGTAACAACACAAAAAAAAACAAAAGACATTTGAATATAAAAAAAAATAACAACAAAAAAACCAACGTCATTCGAATATCAAATAATAACACAAAAACAAAACAAAAAGACATTTGTATAATTAATACTCAATTAAACACTCTTCAACAATAGACATGTGTCAAGCTTAAAACTGCCTTGACTACTGTCTCTATAAAAAGTTCTCAACCTTCACAAAATCATATTATTATGCATGTTTGTTTGCACATACAATTATTGCCATATCTTTTTATCATATCTTTATCATAAAAATAGAAGTTGAGCAGGAGGATATTGTACCTACATATGTTCTTGAAGATGATAGATGTGGAAGATAATGGCTACCATTATCATCTGCTAAGACAAGATTTTGTCATATCCTATAATATACATACATTTATTGTTCTGAATTACTGCCAATGATATGACATGAAAAAAACTGGGTTACCTATGATCAGGGTTAAAACATTCATTATGTAATGCAAGTGAAACTAATATAAGCATTTTTTAAATTTTACTTTGAATTTATTGTAAAAAAAATTGAACACTGCACTTTCATAGTGACATACTTTTAGGTTGTTGTTTTTTTTCAGAGAGAGGAAATGATTACTTTTCATTACTTTCAACATCTTGCAACAAATGACAAATATAAACAAGAATGTGTCCCCAGTACAAGAATGCCCCACTCGCACTATCATTTTCCATGTTCAGTGGACCGTGAAATTTGGGTAAACCCTCTAATTTGGCATTAAAATTAAAAAGATCATATCATAGGGAACATGTATACTAAGTTTGAAGTCGATTGGACTTCAACTTCATCAAAAACTACCTTGACCAAAAACTTTAACCTGAAGCGGGACAGACGGACGAACGAACGAACGAACGGACGAACGAACGAACGGACGGACGAACAGACGCACAGACCAGAAAACATAATGCCCCTCTACTATCGTAGGTGGGGCATAAAAAGAAGATGTGGTATGATTGCCAATGAGACAACTCGCCACAAGAGACCAAAATGACACAGAAATTAACAACTATAGGTCACCGTATACAGGCTTCAACAATGAGCAAAGTCCATACTGCATAGTCAGATTGAGTTTGTATTGATGTACAAAATGTATCAACAGGTTTTCAAGAAGATATTATGGGAGCTCAGAAGTAAAAGTTTAAATGATGAATCCAGTTATCAACTACAACTTGTTTTTACATTATCATAGAGATTCACCACATACATATCACTAAGGGAGATAACTCTTACATTTCAATAGAACAAATTGTAAAATTTAAGTTATTTACACAACTCTTTATTAAGATAAGTGTACTAAAATACTGCTATTTTTCAAGTTTGTCTATTCTTCTTTAAGCTTTAGAGTTCTGTCTTTCTAAAGACTTACATGGGGACGAAGTAATAACAGTAGGAAATTCAATAAACAAATTTATTTTTTTTTAAATCGGGAAAATTTTCCCAAAATTTCATTGTACTAATGAACTGAAAATCATTCAAACTTTTTTATGTCGTGTTTTGAATTCCGCATCTGCACAGAAATCTACAATGTACTTCCTTTTTCCTGTCTCTTTTGCATGAACTTTTAAGTAAAATATATATTTATCAGTCTAGTATAAAATAAGAAGGAATGCAAGATCAATTTCATTTTTAATAATTCCTTGATATGAAAAAACGTTTGCATAACATTGCATATGACGTCATAACTTACATAACGTCACAACTAAAATCCCTAACAACAGAACCAAAGTCGAAAACGTTACAGTATTTCCCTTTTGAAATTAAGATATGTTTGAATTAAAAAAAAAATCATACAGACTTTGTCCCCTTTCTCAGGTAATGCCTGCCTCATATTAAGTTGAAACATTTTGTTTAAAGCAAATATTTCTAGGTATATCAAAGTGTATATTTATTTACTATACAAATCCTTGGTATTATAATCCACATCTTCCTAGAATAAAATCCATTTCTATAAACAGATCTTTTTTTCAAATTGCCTTGAAATCCAAGAGTTTTTCAAAGCACTCTCATAACATTAATTATACAATAAACAGAAGATGAACCTGGCAGACTTTAACAAACAAAACAGCAGTTTAACTGGTCAATTTGTCAGTGATCTAAGGGGCCCTACAGAGTTTAATATGGTAGGTGCTAAAGAAAATCATTTAACAACTCAGCCCCCCACCAAGAGATGTCACAACCAATCATAATCGTTAATTTGAAAATTATGAATATCTTTCCATATGATAAACAATTCACTGGCTGTTTGTGAAGACTTTTCATTGAAGTTTGAAATTAGGTAATTGGATGTACCTGATCGGTACTGTTCAAGGTTGAAGGTTTTTGTGTTTGTAAATTTGGGTAATAACAGCACCAATTTGGAATCAACGAT
The DNA here is from genome assembly GCA_019925275.1 of Mytilus edulis. Lineage (NCBI taxonomy): Eukaryota > Metazoa > Mollusca > Bivalvia > Mytilida > Mytilidae > Mytilus > Mytilus edulis. Next base: position 11,284,199 of record CM034357.1, read on the forward strand.
TGAGTTTGATCTGTTCTCCAGAAGCTCAGAGATAAAAGTGTGTCAGATCAAATACATTAAATCAAAGTTTTTGTTACTTAGAAGATTATCGACCATGAAAAAAGATAGTTTTTGTAACTTGGAAGATCATGGACCATGAAAAAGTTCTTCTGATCTTTTGATTTTTCATATAATTTATTGTTTAATTTCAACCTCAAGTCTTCTGCGGATAATATGGTATTCAGACAAATCCTAAAACGAAACAAAGTTTAAAGATATACAGTAAAACTGATGAAACCCAAACACATTTGAGCCTGACAGTTACCTACTTGTGGGTAGCTATCTGAACAATGTGCTGTTTAGTTGTAACCTCTTTTTTGTTTGTACATTTTTTTTTTTGTACGTTCTTAGGTGTTGGTGGTTATAGCATTGTATTAGGTATGTTTTCAAGTTTTCATATATCACTAGATATTCATTTAATCTCAGTAAAAGTTACAAAACAATATTATTTAGTCTGTTTGATTTTTATTTGCTCAAGGTCCAGTGGGAAACGATGATAGTCCGTCGGAAGGGAACAATAAATGGCTGACCCTTGTTAGGAAAGAGCCAATTATTCTCTTGCATGCAAAAGACACCCTTGTAGATTTCAAAAAAGAGCAGGCTAATGCCGCTACAAGGCAGCACTCGCACCGGCAAAGTGGAAAGGGATTAATGTAAGTTGCAAAACTTGTTTCCCATTTATTATCCACTATAAATAAATATGTTTAAACTAATACACATGTAATTACCATTAGAATTAACATTGGCCCCACTGCTTTTGTCATTGAATGGTCAATTTATACTCATTTTTCTTCAACTCAGGGCAGCGACCGGCCCACCACAATTTGAATATGAGGCTGTAACTTAGACAGAACAGTAACTCTTTTAAAAGAAAAGGAAAGTCACCCTCTATGATTTGAAAAGTATAAGATTCCACATAAAAGTCATCAATGTCAACTTAGGCAGCAACCATTTGATTTTCTGGGGGGGGCTATGGTTTTTTTTGGAAAAAAAAGTTTGTTTCCAGTTTTTGGAGAAAAAAATAATTTGTTTTTGATTCTGAGAAAAAAAAATTGTTTGTTTCACCCTCAGCTGCCACTATATGTAATGCTAAAATTGAAAGAAAAAAATTGTTTTCGACTTGTTGCGAAAAAATTAATTGTTTTTCGCCGCAGGCGGTAAAAAAAAATTGTCCAGAAAAAAAACCCATAGCCCCCCCAGAAAAGTCAAATGGTTGCTGCCTTATGACTCTTTTAAATATTATATTTTTCATTCCATCCTTTTATACATCATGTACATAATTATGAACAATATTTTCTTTCAACAAAATTGCAGGGCAGCTATATGTAACCTGTCAAAAGGTGTTTCAAACAATCCTGGCTAAAAAGATGGATTATACCACTTTCCCTCAAGCCCTAAAGAAAATTATCAGGTGAATTAAAGCTGACATATCTGTTGCTCAAACAATAAATTTTCTGTTCTAAAATTACTTGTTCAACAAATATTGTTGATGTTAAACCAAATTTTGATTGAGTCAAATGTTTTACATGTCATAATTTTTGTCAAATCTTGAACCACCCATCTTCACTCAAATGCTCAATTTCCTGCTATCATGTACCAATTATAACTTCTGGGAGTCTTTGAGAGGTGGTCCTGTCAAGGATAACCACATGTTGATACAGAGAAAGACCTTTGATACTTACAGCTCATTAATATGCTTTAAAACATTCAAGTGACTTACATTTTTTAGCCCTGCAGAACAAACTTGATATGCCTATAGATGGTGGGAGCTGTACATTTGTTTATCAGAACTTTTGTTATGTAATGTTCGATTCAAAAGAATTCTAATTTTATTGCTTCTACTGAAAAATGAGAATAATTTAATTACTTTCTAACCCATTTCTGTTTATCAAAAATGACAAAGAAAAAATAAGGATTGGTAAAAGTGATTGGGCGTTAATGTTTTGGATCAAGTTTTACAATAGGATAACTTATTTATTACATTAAATGAGTTATGAGTTGTTAGAAGGGGTGAGGTTGATATTACTCAGTGATCTCATTTGAAACATACATATATGTTAGCTAGCCCTAAAACTATTTAAATGGACCCTTGTTTGTAAAGTGGCTTCTAAAGACAAGAGGGGACAATTAAAAGTCTTAGATGTGGAAACATGGTAAAATTTTAAGAAAGGTCAGGAAACAGGAACCCCCCCCCCCCCCCCCCCCTCCGAAAAAATAAATAAATAAGAAGAATGCTTTTACATAAATTTTTTAAATGGTATATTTATGGCCCGCCAACTTTGGTCAGGCCATCATTAATTTTTAGCCTTGTCCATCATTCGGTCTTTTCACAAAAACAGTAACTGTTATAGATTTTATCTTTAAGACACTATATATACACATTCAGCCGATTTTCAGTACGTGAATTCAAGTTACAATTTAAATTCAAGTTTGGTTCCCCTTGCTGATTTGTGTCAAAATTCCCACTACTTAAAATGGTTTCAAACTTTTACATCTTACTTCTTAATGGTCATGTGTGCCAATAAAATCTTATAATTTGAAATTTCATTTCAGCTAGAAATACAGACAAATTTGAAACAAATCAACTTTTGACAAGTAAAACTCGTTTATTAAAAAGGAATGACTCAAAGCTTTTCACAAGACACAAAATGAAGATTTCCATTTTGTGGTTTTTACTCCATGATCCTATCAATCTATCTTCTTCCCCAGAATCAATTTTCTCTCATTATAAGGTATAACCTCTGCATTACATCATAGTAACATTGTTTCACCATTGTTCATCAATTCGATCACTAATTCGTGGCCATCATTGGTAATTTTTGACAAGATCCATCAATTTAAAAGCAGATTCTGAAACCAGTGAAACATTTCCAGTTAACAATTAGTTGTGTTATTTTTTTCTGCATTACTTGGCACAATAATTATATTGAAAGGAAAATTTTCTGCTATGTGTGTTTTTAATGAGACAAAGTTCTTAATCTACCAAAGTCCAAAAATGTGGCTCACTGACCTAAAGGGGGGGGGGGGGGGGTGGGGCCTGCTCCAGTCACACTTCAATGATTCCCTATATAAGCTACCAAATTTTTCCCACAGAAGGGGGAGGCCTGGGCCCCCTGGATCCGCCTATGGGCTTCTGATTTGAAACAGACCCGATGATAAAGAATTGTGCATCCCCATACCCCCATACAGTAGTGAAATATAGCACAATATAAAAACAAAGTGTTACAAGAGTACTCATGCAGAAATTTCTAGCCTGCTTTCCTGACCATTGACGTTATGTTGATAGTCCTTTAAACATGATAATGCTTTACTGCATGTACAGAGGCGGATTTAGGGAGGAAGTGTGGCATGTCCCCCCCCCCCCATTTTAATGTTGAAAATTTGTTTGTTTATATAGGGAATTACCGAAGCAGGACTTATCCAGGAGTATGCAAATTTCTTGATCCGCCACTGAAGTATCACATAAACTTGACATGATCCAAGAAGATGAGATCACGGTCAGATAAACTAGATCAGGTACATGCAATACAAACATAAAAACATTATTATTAAAAAACAACCTGACAGGCACAATTGAAGATAAATGTTCTTTAGATGAAATACTGTATATACTTTGGGTTATGTCTGCATAATAATTTCAATAAACAATCTAGTCAAAAACCATAAAATGATGAAGTGGAATTGGTTTACAAGCAAACAGAATAAGAGAAAAAAAGTATATACATCATAACTATGATTACACTTAAATACTGGGGTAAAGAGTGCAACTTAATATATAAAAAAAAATCTGAAAAAAAATGTTCAGTCCCTCAGGTCATTCCCCAGTGTTTTAAAAATGGCTGTTGTAGCCCATAACCAATTTCAAACACTCAACAAAGTAGACAGAAATTGATTTTATTTTAAATATCCTAGATGAAAATCTACAAAGTACAAAAACAATATGGAATGAATCTTTAAGACAGAGATCCTCTCAATATTAAAGATGTACCTCTCTCTATTTACAATCAAAATAGATGAGCTAGGTAATAACATGGATTGTAAACAGATGTTGTGACGTAAGCTCGTAATGAACTGCTTCAACACCTCCATCTTATTTAAATGTTACGAACACTTGTTTTACTTATGACGAATCCTACAGTATGGTTTGGAAATTAACCTTTAGAATATTTCTACAAAAGTCTGCAAAGAGTCATCTATGTTATTTGCTTATGATGTAATAAAAAAAAGATAAATATTTCGATGGTATTTGTCTTAAAGATAGATAGTGGTGGCCTTGAACCTTCGCTGTTCTACTGGACTTGAAAGATTATGGAGCCCTTTATGCTCAACAAGGGGGGGGTTGTCCAATAAAATCAATTTCACTCAGATAACCTGTAGTGGTTTCCACTAAAGATCTGCCTGTTTGCTTAACAGGCTTCTGTTTTAAAAGAGAGGTTGTCAGAACAGAATGAACCAGATTAAATTTAGATGAGACAAAATTAAGTTAAGAAAACAGAAACTAAAAAATTCTTCAATTTTTCCATTTGTAAACCCTAGAATGGTAATCAAAGTGCTTGTAATCACTGAATGGTAAAGACTGCTTTAATTTATCAGTTGGTAGTAAAGTGAATATTGCATTGTATATTGTATATAGGATTGATTTAAGTTGATTCAACTACTATTCTGGACAAAGAAAGATAACTCCAATTTTCAAAGAAAATTTCATAAAGCAGTGGTTTTAGGTGATTCAACAATCATTCTGGGCAAAGAAAGATAACTCCAATTTATTGTCTTGAAATCACAAAAATGCTTGTTTTTGGTCCCTTTTTGGCCCCTTATTCCTAGACTGTTTGCCCCATAACCCACAAAATATATCCCAACCTTCTACTTATGGTATTAAACATTGTGGTACAATTTCAGAACAATTGAAATACTTATACACAACTTTTTGTACTGACACAAGATAAATGCTTGTTTTGGGCCACTTTGGGTCCCTAATTCCTAAATCTTAGGGACCAAAACCCCCAAAATCAATCCCAAGCTTCTAAAAATTGTGTTAAAATTTTATTGATATCTATTTACTTGTACTAAAGTTATTATCCGGAAACCATCTGTCTACGGACAACGCTGACAACGTGATACCAATATACGAACGCAAAAATTTTTGCAGTTGCATAAAAATATTTCAATAACAATTTTTGATCATACCATCGAACACACGAACGTTATGGAAGAAAAATTTAACTAATAAATAAATTAAGCCACATTTAAGAAATACATCTGAAAATGAAACAGAAAAGTTTTGAACTTTTTACTTGTTTAAGCAGTCTTCATTTAAAATTTGCAACATTACAAAACTGGAATGGATACCGGTAACTGCAAGACTTCAGAAGTTAACGAAAAATAACTTTAGGCTCGAAAATTTGAAAAGCAAATAACATTCAATGTTTCTTTTCAATAATTGAAAAATTTAAATAGATTGTTTCATATCAAATACGACTTCAAAAAAATGGAAGATTAAGAGGTTTTCAAAAATCTATTGGCTTAGAAAATTAAAATCTGAATGAAACACAAAAAGCAATATCTTTTTGGAAATTTTTAGATAAGATTTAATCAAAAACATACTTTAACATTCATACCTGACAATTATAATTTGTGTTTATGTGCATATCAACATGTTGCACTAAGGAGTTTTTTTAATCATGTAACCATGTGTATTTATAATACTATACAAAGGCAGCCATAACAATGGAATCCAAGTTTAACCAGGTGCTCCGCAGGGCGCAGCTTTATACGACCGCAGAGGTCGAACCCTGAACAGTTGGGGCAAGTATGGACAAAACATTCAAGCGTGATACAGCTCTGAATTTGGATTGTGATCAAATTTTTGACATTACATGGGTTTTTTTTACACAAAACAAATGTCAAGATTTTACAAATCAATTAAAGATTTCTTCTTCAAACTTTTTAAATCTAAAATTAAATAGTTGACACAGCATAGGTTTCTGACACAGAATGAATGTGGTCTAATGAACTTAAAAGTTTTTTTTTGCCTTTGAGCAATTCACTATGCTGTTGAATATTAATCCTCTCAAAAAAATGTTTGAAGAAATTTTCATTTTATTTATGAAATCTGAAATGAGAAAAATTTAAACCCCCCCCCCTTTTTTTTCACATCCCCGTTTCCCTTTTTCCAAAACTGATATCAATTCAAATTTCTAATGGAGTTTGCAACAATAACTACTCTTTTAAATACATCATAAATATTAAAATGTAAAATAAAGTGCTTGTTATCACTGAATGGTAAAGATTGGTTGGTAGTAAAAGTGAATATACATTGTTTATTGTATAAAACAATAAAAAAAAACTTCATCAGCAACATTTTATACTGGCAAATTACCAATGAAGTTATTTACATAAAGTTATTGGCAAATAAAAATAGAAAATGACATCATAGTCATGTCTGGCAAATGTCCAACATACATTATCTAAAAACATTTTAGATAAGATAAGGAAAAAAAGCTTCATCAGCAACATTTTATATTGGCAAATTTCCAATGAAGTTATTTACATAAAGTTATTGGCAAATAAAAATAGAAAATGACATCATAGTCATGTCTGGCAAATTTCCAACATATATTATCAACTACTATTCTATACAAAGAAAGATAACTCCAATTGAAAATTAATTGCTATTGCACAATATTGTGCAATTAGATATTTCTTGCTATTGTGCAATACTGTGCAATTGAAAATTTCTTGCTATTGCACAATACTTGATATGGAATCCTGATTTGGACCAACTTGAAAACTGGGCCCATAATCAAAAATCAAAGTACATATTTAGATAAAGCATATCAAATAAGCCCAAGAATTTAATTTTTTTAAAATCAAACTTAGTTTAATTTTGGACCCTTTGGACCTTAATATAGACCAATTTGAAAACTGGACCAAAAATTAAGAATCTACATACACAGTTAGATTTGGCATATCAAAGAACCCATTTATTCAATTTTTGATGAAATCAAACAAAGTTTAATTTTGGACCCCCATTTGGACCAACTTGAAAACTAGGCCAATTATTATAAATCTAAGTACATTTTTAAATTCAGTATATCAAAGAACCCCAAGGATTCAATTTTTGTTAAAATCAAACTAAGTTTAATTTTGGACCCTTTGGACCTTAATGTAGACCAATTTGAAAACGGGACCAAAAATTAAGAATCTACATACATGTTAGATTCGGCATATCAAAGAACCCCAATTATTCAATTTTTGATGAAATCACACAAAGTTCAATTTTGGACCCTTTGGGCCCCTTATTCCTAAACTGTTAGGACCAAAACTCCCAAAATCAAACCCAACCTTCCTTTTATGGTCATAAACCTTGTGCTTAAATTTCATAGATTTCTATTTACTTATACTAAAGTTATGGTGCAAAAACCAAAAATAATGCTTATTTGGGCCCCTTTTTGGCCCTTAATTCATAAACTGTTGTGACCTCAACTCCAAAAATCAATCCCAACCTTCCTTTTGTGGTCATGAACATTGTGTTTAAATTTCATTGATTTCTATTTACTTAAACTAAAGTAATTGTGCGAAAACCAAGAATAATGCTTATTTGGGCCCTTTTTTGGCCCCTAATTCCTAAACTGTTGGAACCAAAACTCCCAAAATCAATCCAACCTTTCTTTTGTGGTCATAAACCTTGTGTCAAAATTTCATAGATTTCTATTAACTTAAACTAAAGTTATAGTGCGAAAACCAAGAAAATGCTTATTTGGGCCCTTTTTGGCCCCTTATTCCTAAAATGTTGGGACCAAAACTCCCAAAATCAATCCCAACCTTCCTTTTGTGGTCATAAACCTTGTGTTAAAATTTCATAGATTTTTATTCACTTTTACTAAAGTTAGAGTGCGAAAACTAAAAGTATTCGGACGACGACGACGACGACGACGACGCCAACGCCAACGTGATAGCAATATACGACGAAAAAATTTTCAAATTTTGCGGTCGTATAAAAAGGGCTGCAGTCTTTAAAACCTGTACCTTATACTCTTTCATGGAAATCATGAACTTTCTAGCTGTACATACCAAGCCAGGATTCTTTTTCGTGAAAATCTCTAAAATTTTACAAGTGATTTAAGTGCCTTTAAAAGTCCTTTCTGATGATTTGATTTGATTTTTGTGTTGTTAACGCTAATTTTAGGCACCACTTAATGGGCTTAATTCGTGCCGGCCAGTTTTTGTTGGTGGAGGAAGCTGGAGTGCCCACAGAAAACCACCAACCTTTGATAGGAAAACTAACCATCCTTAAGTCCCACAAGTGGGGTTTGAACTCATAACCTCAGTGTTGATTGGCCACAAGTGGGGTTTGAACTCATAACCTCAGTGTTGATTGGCCACAAGTGGGGTTTGAACTCATAACCTCAGTGTTGATTGGCCACAAGTGGGGTTTGAACTCATAACCTCAGTGTTGATTGGCTAGTAAATAATGTAGAAGCTACTTAGACCACTCGACCAGCAAGGCCCCAAAGTCCTTTCTTTGTGAATACAATGAAAACCAAAGCTGTTTCTCTTATATTCAATACTTGTCTGGTAGTGAAATGACTGTTTGAAAATTTTAAAATAAATTGAAAGTATTTACATGTAACTCTGCCACCTTTTTGACCTGTGGTTCAGTAAAAGAGAAGGACGAAAGATACCAGAGGGACAGTCAAACTCATAAATCGAAAATAAACTGACAACCTTATACTGAGCACAGTGCCTTAAACATCATTACATGGTATTAAAAACAAGCACTAATGGAGGCTCAGCCTTATCATTTGTATTGAAACCAGTGAGACAAATTCCTCAGACCTTGAAAAAAACAAACTAACTATCTTCTTACCTGACAATTATATTCTATTTGGGTACAAATCTTTGGTTCCTCAGCATCCCAGACGGTCACTATATATTCCAAGACCATGTTACAATGTCAGATGGTCACTATATATTCCAAGACCATGGTACAATGTCAGATGGTCACTATATATTCCAAGACCATGTTACAATGTCAGATGGTCACTATATATATTCCAAGACCATGTTACAATGTCAGACGATCACTATATTATTCCAAGAACATGTTACAATGTCAGACAGTCACTATATATTCCAAGACCATGTTACAATGTCATTCAAGGTCAAATTTACGTCTTGTAATCATTTGTAATCCATTATAAAGATTATCTCACTGATTCACTTACTTAAGTGACTAATAATTATTCAAATGCACCATACCTACACTATGCACAAGCAGACGACCAAAATCTTCAATTTCATTGGCTGGCACAAACATCAAAGCTATTGTTTTTATGAATGAATAAAAAAAATTGGCAGTAAATCTTCTGTTACTTCCTAATGGGTTTGAAAGCAAAGTCAACATTTAATTATGACAAATTTACTATTTCAAGCAAGATATTTCCCCTGATTACATTTCAAAATGCAACAGCATGCAACTATAATTGCTATTCAAGTGTTTAAAAACTTTATCTCTGATTTTAGAATATCATATCTGTGGAATTTAGCCACCTGTTCTGGAATAGAATTTTACATTTGTCAATAGAATATGCTTATGGTAACCAATTGTATACATACAGATGCAAAAAACAAAAATTCTCCATTTTTTTCAAAGTGTGTTTATTCAACACTTAATCTTAATGTGGAAAATCTCCTAAATTACCAGTAAGCCAAATTAAAATTCATGAGCATGTGTAAATGTGACCACCCAAAATGTATTGTAAATCAAACTAAAAGTAAGTTTTTCTACAAAGCAGCAATTATACATATTCTAAACAGTCAGAAGTTTTTGTCTTTATTGCAGGGGCAAACCCAAGGCCTGAGCACAAAGCATGACAATTTCCATCCCCCTTTTCTGGCTTAAAACAAAATGCTTTTATTAGTTCAATATTTTGATTTGAACCTCAGAAAGGTTATACACTTTTAAAAATCTGGGTTCTATATATTGTAAAACACACTGTTGAATGACTGAAACTGGCTAACGATTATAACTCTGTATCATAAAAATTATTTCCACAGGTTTCAAATAGATATAGGAAGATGTGGTATGAGTGCCCGTGAGACATTACTCTCCATCCAAAGAATGGTTTCAAGTTTACACAAGCAGGGGCGGATTCAGCCATTTTAAAAAAGGGAGGTTCCTAACCCAGGACAAAGGGGGGGTTCCAATTACACGTCCCCATTCAAATGCATTGATCGTCCAAAAAAAAGCCCCCCCTCTGGATCCGCGCCTGACAAGTTTCTGGTGCAGGTTTTAAGTTTAAAGACCAGTTCAACTGTTTAAATCTTGGGACATCCAGGTCAATGACCTTTAAGTGTCCTGCTGTGGAGTTATAGAGGCTAAACCAAAGAAAATGTCTGGAAAAAAGTTTACCTCCAAAATTAATACAAACAGCTGAGAAAATATTAATGCTTGAGACTTTATTATAATCTGCCAACAATAGCTGCCAGATGTTTCTAGATAGAGGCACCCAAACATTTAACCTTGGGAGACAGTAATGTATGCTGGAGTAAGAAGTATTGTTTGTATGTATCTAACAGATGTTAAGGACAAGACAATATGCTGTCAACAACAATACAGTGATAGAGAGATGACAAGAAAAGAGAAATAGCAAAACTGCTTGATTAGGTGTAAAGAATGGAATTATGATGAGTATAATATCAACCAGATGTCCAGGACAAGACATTCTACTGACAACAGTAGTGACAGAGATAGAGAGATGAGAAGAAAGAGAAATAGCAAAACGGGCATGAAAAAATAAGAACTGTTGGCTGTTTTAGATATGAACCGGGGCGGCGGCATGTCAAGGTCAATATATTAATGCTGATGACAGCAGTGACAGAGATAGAGAATGAGGAAAAAAGAAAAATAGCAAAACTGCTTTTATGATGAGCACAATTTAATCAACCAGATGTTGACACTTTTACATCTGAGATACATAATGCTGACAACATTAATAAACCTTAAGTGTTGGCAAACCAAAAATGTGCATGTTTCTACACCAAAAATGTCATGACAGAGCAAAAAAAGCACACCTGTACAAATGAAATAAAAGATTCACAATTTGTTATTTTCAAACTGAAATAATCTGTTTTTCCTGTTATAACTGGAACAATCATGAGATGTTTATAGGTTTATAGTCTTCAATTTAAATTTTTACTAGGAAAAATTTTCCCTGTTGTTGTTTTTTTCTATTATAAATTAAATTCAAATTTGAAATCTCAATAATTTGTTTTTGCAAAAGAGTGTATATATACTGCACAAAGTGATGACAGTCTGAACCCTTTGAATACATACATTTTCATCAAAGCAACAGTCATATCAATAGATTGAACAATAAAATACAAATCTAAGAATTTATCTTCCAATACCTCATCACTTTTAAATAAAATAAGATCTACAAATTAAAAAGGTGCATATCAAATGTAATCAAGCACCTGCAAAAACTACTTTATGATTCAAAATGCACCATGCATGATAGATTTATATTCTTTTATTCTGATCCCAAAGAAAATCAAAATTTAGGCACATAGAAAAGAAAACACTAAAAAACATATGAAGATAAAATTGTGAGACAAATGTACTTTTATAAAGCATTTTTAGATGTCGAGCGAATCTCAGCATACAGTTCAAAAATACAATCACAAAAGCTTTTACAACAAGAATGTGTCAATATAGTACACGGATGTCCCACTCACACTATTATTTTCTATGTTCAGTGGACTGTGAAATTGGAGTAAAAACTCCTAACTTCGCATTTAAATTAGAAAGATCATATACCATAGTGAACATGTGTATTAAGTTTCAATATGATCCAGGACTTCAAATTCATCAAAAATATGTTAACAAAAAGCTTTAACCTGAAGCGAGACAGACGAACAGACCTACAGACCAGAAAACATAATGCCCCTCTACTATCGTAGGTGGGGCAAAAAAATGTGTGAATAAAAGCTGATGAAAAAGGACCATTATTGGATGGCAAATAAGTCTCCAATGCAAGCAAAGTGAAATTTTATTCTTAAGTCATGTGTATTGAGCCTTTTGAAGCCTTTCATAAGGGTAGGGGAGCATTTAATATGGTGTCTGTAACAGTAATGCTGTAACCGAAATTGTTAGAACCGGAACATGATTCACACTTAGACAATTAGTGTACAAATTTGAACCAAGATCTAGCTGTTGAAGAAACAATATCATTCCTCAATAGCTTATTGAATGTCTGAATGTTAATGTAGTTTTAAATGATAACACTTTCATCCTGTAATCAGTAAATAACCTAACCTTTGCAGAAAAAATAAATATGAAAACATATTCTGACATTTTCCACCAAACCCTTCCCTGATTTAACCATTGCTTATCATGTGTGTAGATAATTCGTTTAATTTAAGATGACACTAGGTGATCTGGTTCCCTTTTGTTATGGGTGATCTGGTTTCCTTTTGTTAACTTACTGGTACACTTTTAAGTCTGATGATTATTTTTGGCTTCCTGATCTCTTCTGTCATAAACAAATTTCTGTCGGAAATTAAGTAATTGATGGAAGTTGGGTTGGGTTGGCATTTAATGTACTTAAATTATTAATGTGTCTTGCCCACTTGAAATTTCACATTTATTGTTCCTGTTCTTTCGTCAGTGCAGTTATTAAATTGCTATGCACCAAAACTTCATAATGATAATTAATGTGCTACCAATTAGTTTGGTTCTTTTTAGGGGACTGAAGTATATCTAGTTTACTCTGGCCCAATTCCAGATATAATAGGATGACAACAACTGGTGTCTAATTTAGTTTTATTTAAAAGTATAATTTTATTTCTGTAATAGCTAATTATAACAGTAGAATAGATAACTTTCATGCACGTTAAATCATTTCTTATTTTAAATGTTTTAAACAAGTCATTTTGGTCCTTTCTAGCTTCCTGTTTGGTGTGAGACTCTGTGTTGAAGGCTGTACATTGACCTATAATGGTTTTCTTTGTATACACATTGAGACTTGGATGGAAAGTTGTCTCATTGGCACCAATACCACATCTACTGATCTCTATATACACTTATTGAGTTTATTGACATTAGGGTATTTGATGCTTGACAATAAAAGCCAGTACTATAGCAGTTCTAAACCTCTCAATAGGCCCATAGCCAGGAATTTCCAAAGGGGGTTCGATACAATCATACTAACTTTAACAGTTACAATTCAAACGGAACATCACATTTAACAGTGCTTAATGGTTTTCAAGGGGGAGGGGATTCCCTACTAATACCTCAAACCCCCTCGCTTTGGGTGTGCCTCATATATGACAGGAAAGGTCTGATTTAAAATCATTAAAACAGTTTAGCTTCTATCTTTAATAGGACGAACAAAATTTGTGCAAATATTTAACATAATAATATACAATATAATGCCTCTGACTCAAGCTTACATTTTCATTTCAAATAATATTTCAAAAACAAATGAAATGGAAGAAAAAGTCGATTAATGTAATAAAAAAAACCTTTGTATAGAGGGGGTAGGAGGGGTCCTGATCCTGAAATCCCAGGCTTTATTAAAAACATAGAATCCCAAGGTCCTGAAATTAAAGGAATTAAAATCGTGACATCCAGAAATTAGAAAAAAAAGAATTCCGGATCCTGAAATCCTGAGCTTAAAAACACCCGATCCTGAAGTCTCGATAAAGGTCCTACTCCTCCCCCCTTTTGTAGATCTCTTTTAATAACTGCCAAATTTTAATTTTAAACAAGAAAACACAGGAAGTAACAGTCTTCACGCCGAGTGGCAGCCTAGGCTGGTAAAATTGCTCACGGGCCTGTAAAAATCAGACCTTTAGGCCAACAGAATCTAACAAAAAAAATTCAAAAATTGAGCTGCTGGCCTGTAGATTAAGCAGTTCAGAGTGAAGACTGAAGTAAATCTTCTGAGAAACATTCTATTACCAAAGAAACACAACATATATCATGTACTCGTGCAATATGCTTCAATCAACAAATTTTATAAATCCATTAGCCATGTTAGCTGATCATTTGTTTATGAAGATGAAAAGAAACCATCTGGAGTTGTACTATGAAACAGTATAGATGGTCAATAGATAGTGAAAGTCTTATTTGTTTAACAGATATAAAAGCTTTGCTGGTTTTCTGGGATTGTCTATACAGATATTAAACAAGCAAATGAAATCACTTATTGTTCAAACAACTTCAGCATTGCCTTTGTTAAAGTTTGTTTATACAACTTACAACATGTAAGTAAGAACATTTGATATAATTGAAAAATGAGAAAACTGTACAACAACATGACCAAAGACTTCAATGAAATTAGAAGTATAAGCAACTATTTTAAGGTCAGTGTGTAGCCTATACTGTACTGCAAAGCACATAAAGAACCCTCACTTGCCTCAGAGTGCAACACCTCTTTGAGGGATCTATAGGAGGCCTGTTCCTATAAGGCAATCTTCTGTCCCTGTCAATATATTCTCATTTTCTATTGACATTTTCACTCCCTCCAAATGCTGCAGGACTCTCTTATATGTACCCTAATGTGTAATAATTTACTTTTCTTTTGTACCTGTCTTCTCTGATAGAGGTTTGTTTCATTTGTTTGATTCATCTGAAAATTTCAGGGCTGATAGATGTTGACCTAATGAACATTTTTACCCCATGTCAGATTTGCTCTAAATGCTTTCGTTTTTGAGATATAAGCCAAAAACTGCATTTGACCCCTATGTTCTATTTTAAGTAACGGCGGCCATGTTTTTTGACGGATCAAAAATCGAAGCACACACTTTGTGCAGGATAATCTAAGGAACAATCATGCTAAGTTTCATCCAAATCCATTCAGCAGTTTCAGAGGAGAAGATTTTTTAAAGTTAGCAAATATGATGAACAAATTGTGAAAAATTGTCATTAAAGGACAATAACCCCTTAAGGGGTCAATTGACAATTTTGGTCATATTGACTTATTTGTAGATCTTACTTTGCTGATCATTTTTGCTGTTTACAGTTTATCTTTATCTATAATAATATTCAAGATAATGACCAAAAACTGCAAAATTTCCTTAAAATTACCAATTAAGTGGCAGCAACCCAACAATGGTTTGTTTGATTGATCTGAAAATTTCAGGGCTGATAGATCTTGACCTAATGAACATTTTTACCCCCACGTCAGATTTGCTCTAAATGCTTTCGTTTTTGAGATATAAGCCAAAAACTGCATTTGACCCCTATGTTCTATTTTAAGTAACGGCGGCCATGTTTTTTGACGGATCAAAAATCGAAGCACACACTTTGTGCAGGATACTCTAAGGAACAATCATGCTAAGTTTCATTCAAATCCATTCAGTAGTTTCAGAGGAGAAGATGTTTGAAAAATTGTTAACGACGACAGACGACGACGACGACGACGACGACGACGTCGACGACGACGGACGCCAAGTGATGAGAAAAGCTCACATGGCCTTTTAGGCCAGGTGAGCTAAAAATGAACTATCCAGCAAACTTATTGCTCTGATCATGCCAGATTTTTTGAATTTTATATCAATAAAATTCGACTTTGACTTTGACTTCGTATTTGAAATAAAAAAAGTCATGAAGTTGTGACGTGTGCTCCAAAATATCCTAATATCATATGCTATAACAACCCAAGTTGAATGGGGGAATGGGGAAGTCGATTTTGTAAAAAAAAAAAAAAACTGCATATGCATAAAAATGCTGTTTTTTACCATCCCAGTCACCAAATCAGGCAACAGAAACAAATCAATTGCAGAAAGACAAAAACTTTCTAAAATCCTCCCTCTACAGCATCATCCTACCTATGTGTAACCATTGATCCATAGATGTACCTTAAACAAACACAACCAGATGTTGAGAGAATCTTGTCCATGCTGCACTCAATTAAACTAGCATTTTCTACAGAGTTATATCATTTCAAAGGCCCAGAGATCTGTATATATGATTGCACCTTAAACAACACTACTTAGGTAAAACTAAATGCAGCAGTTTGCAAATCAGATTACAATTTAATCAGATCTATTTTTTATGCATGTCGAGGTTTTTGTGGTTGCCTAGTTTTTTTTATGTAGGTTAAAATAGCAGTGGTAAAGTGCACTAGTAAACAAGATAAATAGGGAAGATCAGCATCTGATCTTTAGAAATATCTTAGATACCAAAAAAAAAAGCAAATTGTCAATTCTTATAAAAATATTAAGGCCAATAAAAAATTAAATACATATATGCTCTGACTTCTTTTAAACTTAATGGTGTTTTTCTAAAATTCTGAATTTAATGCTCTTATAATAAGGGAAATAACTCCTCCAGTTTTAAGATACCAAGAAATGTTTGAAATAGCACACACACCGGCATAATGTATTTTATGGAGTGGAGTGTTGGAGTGGAGTATTGGAGTGGAGTGTTGGAGTGAGATTTTGGAGTGAGATTTTGGAGAGAAATTTTTGGAGTGAGATTTTGGAGTGATTTTTTTTGGTGAAATTTTAGAGTATATAGTATATTATTCTAGAAGTAGTAGAATGTCAGGGGGTTAAATGTTTTGTTTAATTTTGAACAAGTATTCATTAAAAATAAATAAAGAAAAATTAGTGCTAAATATTGATTTAAATTTTGATCACAGATAATCATGAATAATTATTTGGTCATGTTCATTTAAAAATATGAAATATGCTCCTCTCATTAACTCACCTTGTGGGAGTGTCATTTGACTTGTGGTGACAAAGTGCACATTGAATTGCACAGAATATCGAAGTCCTAATGGGCAAAAATCTGGGGAAACTCATTGAACCAGAATATCATAATAATGCAGTCATATCTTTGTGCAAAGAATAAAATTCGTAATAACTAGTATCTCAATTGTTTGTAAAACAATTGAAAGGTCTTTCCTGTAAAAGTGTTGTTTTCGTAATGTTCTTTGTGTACGACCTTTCGTTTGATATACGACAAGCATACCTTCTGAAACTTTTCGCTTTTTACACTTAATGACCTCATCCGCCTACATTTTTGAGATCTATGTAACACAGGGCTTTCATTTGATATGCGACAACGCCATGTTCTAAAACGTTTGATTTTTGCACTTAATAACCCCATCCAACCAATTTTTGGACATTGGGAATTTGATATTTCAAATGTACACATCATGACCTTTCATTTGATATACAACAACCCTATCGTAAAAGAAAATTTATTTTTTTGCAATGTTTAAATAAAAACGAATCCTTAACCAATCCAAATATCTCAATACAACTCCTAAGACACAATTCTCCTTTTCGTGTAACAGCATAAATCTTCAGAGATGTGGAAATAAGAACGAGTCCTTAAGCAATCTAAACATCTCAATATTATCTCTATGACACACTCTTCTATTTTTGTAACAGTATATATCTTCAGATAATCAGTGACCTATCGTATCCTTAAATACATATATAGTTTATTTCATATATTTAAATATTTATAATAGTCGGTCAATATTACTAATAGTTTCGTTTTGAACCAAACTATGTAGGCAAGTTTCTATTTATTATTACTTCAATAGTAAAATCATACACGCATATATATGAATAGATATTGGTAAGAAATAATTGATTTGATGATGTAATTTCACCTGGTGTTTCGGTTTAGGATTTATTATTACCTAGGCATTATCCTCATCAGGTACCCTAGCCTTACAGTAACATGATAAAAATAAACGAAAATTCTAGGGCTTTTCACGAGGTGTCTGTAAGATTGTGGGCCCGAAACAAGGGCATATGAACCTTTCTAACCCTATTATCAGATACTGAATGCAACCAGCCCCCATTGACTCAACACCTTACCTAAAGATATATTTAACTTTATTAAACAAACAAATGCACAGTTATACCCCAATGGGGTTGAAGGCATAACATACAAATTAACAATTACTAAAACAGTACATCATAAAAAACAAAGAAGACCAAATTAATAAGACATTATATACATATGTACATATCATGCAGCTTTCGAGTCCACCCTCCTCAGTGACCATGACTTTTTAACAAATGGAGCAGCATACTGCATAATTAACGGACACGAAAGACATAAAATCAATTTATTAAAATTCTCCATATTATCTATATAAGAATAAGTATTTTTAACTTTCTGTAAAAATTCAAGTCTCAATTTTTCATTTTTTTTTTACATACAAACAGAAAGTGTTCTTCATCTTCATTTTATTTAAAAACAATGTTGACATAAACGTTCCTCTTTTTTTATATTTCTGTATCTGCCCCTTTCGATTTCCAAAATATGTTCACTTACCCTTAATTTAGTAAAACATTTCCTGATTTCAGAGTTATTTTTTATTAAATAAGGCTCAATTTCATATTTCTTTTTAACTTTACTATAAATAAATAATTTATTATTTTCTGTTAACGAATTCAATTTCTTTTAAAACAGTTTTTTTTTATCATTTTCTTGCATAATTTCTTTTATAAAGTAAAAATTTTCAATATCACATATTTTTAAATTATTTTCTATATTGGTACAACCCGCAAATGATTTGCATAATATATTATTACCTGAAACCTGTGATAACCCAGTTCACACGCAAAGAAATACTGCAACCGTTTAAAGAACATTATAGTAAAATCTGCTGAAACTATATTCTTGTGTGTCAATTGATTCTAATGAATTGATAACTGTTTCTTCTCATAGTTGTGTACATCGACGTTACATCATAGGCAATAAGGATGCATTCTTTTGTGACCTCATGTGACTCTATTTTATTAATGAAGTCTTTTGTATCTTGAATGTAAAAGTTATGCCTCTTCAATAATGGTTTTAAGATTATACCCAGTAATCTTTCAATGCGTCTCGTGGGAGAACTTATTGATGATTGGTCGGTAAGGAATGTTTATGTTTCCAACTATTTTACCAGTTCTGAATGCCTCATTAATTATTTCTAGATTAATTTTATGAACTTTTGGAAGAAGGTACATGTGTCCGTGTTTTGATTCATTATTATTCCTCAAGAAATTATAAGTTTGTGAATCTATTTCTTTTTTCCTATATAGATTCTCAACAATATCTTTTATAGATTTGACAACAAAGTTAGTAGTTGGTTCATTTATTTTCAACTTTTATTAAATGCGGTTCCTTCAACCAACATACGTAATGAATCTCAAGACTTATATATTTTATTGAGACCATAATTATTATATGCCTTATAACTACAATTAAATAGTTTTGTAAATATTGAAATTTGACCAATCTCTCTTGTTAATATGTATCCACATATTGGAGATTTATCATATATATATATGATATTATATTACTATTGATGTATCTATACCAGTGTCTGTATTAAAAATTACCATATTACCTATGTTTTATATTTATATTTATAGCTCAGCCTGCTACGAAGGTTTAACCAAAGACCCCAGGTGTAACAATATTTTCTCAATGTAAATCCAGGAAATAACACTGTAATTGCAGTTCACCTTTTATTATTGTGTTCTATTGATACCGAAATGATAGCTAGGTAATACCAATTAATAACTTATTTTTTCATAAATCCAAATTTCATTTAAATTAAATTCAGAAAATGAAAATACTTTCATCATTGTTGAAAACATTTATTATACATTCTTTTTTATTTAAACAGAAGCTCAAGTCAATTAATTTGTAAATCATTTAAAAAACTAAAAACAACAGTGCAAAAACAATAAATATGATACTTTTAAACATGATAATGTGAAGATTTTTTGTTCATTTTACAAAATAATATAATATAATAAAGAATGGAAATGGGGACTAAACCTAATACACGAGCATGTAAAAATCTCCTAATGAGGATGCTGCCAGATTCTTAAGAGATTGGGAAATCACAATGCTAAATAATTTTATAACTCTTAGTTATGCGTCCGTAGATCAGGAGAATTTGAAATTGTTTATAAAGGACTGTTGATATGAGGTCGTTCACCGCATTATTATTCGAAACATTATTATTCGAATACTTCACTGCATGCATTTTTTTTATTTCTATTTCAGTATAGTTTGTTTTTAAATTATTCACTACAAAATTTTTCATCAAATTTCACTCCAAAATCTCACTCCAAAAATTTCACTCCAAAATCTCACTCCAAAATTTCACTCCAACACTCCACTCCAATACTCCACTCCAACACTCCACTCCATACAATACATTATGCCACACACACCTGTACAAATACCAGAATAGAAAGAAAGAAGTTAGAAACAGCTGATAAATAAATAAAAATCCACTTATAACATTTTAATTCCTTTTGTCTTAAACAGCTGATATTCCTTAATGAGATACTTACACAGGTACTTTAGTTTCAAATAAATGTGATTTTTGGCAAATGTTGTGCAACTTTAAATTGAAAATGGTTTTTCAAAGTATTAGGGGAAAAAAGGAAACATTTGTCTCAACACCTGAGCTAACTTAAAGTTAAATTGTACGAAATAACTATTATAATATTTTTTTTATGCACCCAAACTTATTTAGGTATTGATAAGTTCAACAAGAACTGTTCAATTCAATCTACATATTTATTTAAAATAAAGAGCTATTTATAGGTAATATATTTTAGGCTAGACCAACATTAATGTAGGTTGGCTGCAGGATATTAGTGTGCATGCCTAACTAGGTCAACAGATATTTGCAATAGTATATATGACTTATAATTACCATATACTTATTTGTTTTTCATACATAACACAATTGATTTATTTTTTCTAGAACAAGGTTTTTGTTCTTCAAGGTGTTGATAGTAGGGTATGACATTGACTTCCTTTTGAACTCCCTTTTTCAGAATGACCATCAGTTTTTATGGGTGAAGAAAGCAGTAGTGCCAGAGAAAACCATGACCTTCAATAGGTAAACTGACAATCTTAGTCAATTAAGATTGGAGTTGAGTGCACCCACACTAGCGGGGTTCGATCTCACAGCCTCAGTGTTGACTCAGGCTAGTGATTAACTACTTCAACCGCTTGGCCATCAAGGCCCC
Organism: Mytilus edulis; assembly: GCA_019925275.1. Lineage (NCBI taxonomy): Eukaryota > Metazoa > Mollusca > Bivalvia > Mytilida > Mytilidae > Mytilus > Mytilus edulis. The sequence goes on from CM034357.1 coordinate 11,305,259, forward strand.
AAGAAGATGTGGTATAAGTGCTAATGACTGAGACAACTCTACATCCATTAGTCACAATGTACAAAAAAGTTTACAATTATAGGTCAAAGTACTGCCTTTAACATTGAGCTATTGCTCATACCAAACAGCAAGCTATTAAGGGCCCTAAAATGACTTAAGGTTCATGTGGACCCTATGGCTAAAATGGCCGTATTTTTACCTCAAAATTTGCTCTGAGTACAGGCAAACCTGTGCATCTGGAAAAGTTTTAAGGCATAGCATGCCCTAGATAAATAGAATTCAAATGCATTGTATGATTTAGAAAATTCATAACTTAACTGAATTTTGCCGTACACTTTTTTTCGTCCCTGCAGAAGATGATAAAATTAACAAACAGTTGAGTTAACCTTGATATGGTCCACTCAGGTACACGGTTTAAATAACAAATTATTGTCAGGTATCTATTGTCCATCTCATGTCCATGTCAAGCAATACAGCTCACTTCAATTATTACCTATGGGGAAGTTCTCAAACCTGTTTCCCAACTTAGTTTATTTTGGCACCTTCTGGAGGAATGAAAAAAAGTGCACGGCAAAATCCTGGTAAGTTTTTATTTTTCTAAAACATAAAACATATTTAGAATTTATTTATCTAGGGCATGCTATGCCTGAAATTTTTTACAGATGCACAGGTTTGTCTGTACTGAGAGTAAAATTTAGAGGTGAAAATACGGCCATTTTAGCCATAGGGTCCACATGAACCTTAAGTGTTAAAAAATTCCAACAGGAAACCTACAGTCTAATCTATGTAGAAAACAAAAAACAAGAAACACTTATGAACCATACCAACTAACCACAAAGCCTATATTTTGCATGCTCTGAGACTAGTAATTAAACTTGGTTGGAATGTTTCTATACTTATCATTAAACATGCTGTTGTGTAATTGATTAGTTTTTATCTTATAAATTACATCTAAACATGCAATAATGTAATTAACAATGTGTATTCTGATATTAATTCTTTAAATTGATGATCAGCAAATGGAAATATTAGAAAATATACAATTCATACAATTGCCTCTTAATTGTCTGGAGGTAGGATCATGAGGATTGGCAAGAGTTTTGTAAATTGCAAACTTTAATTATTTTTCATGTTTATGAAGGTCAGTAATAAAGCAAAACTGAAATGAGTGCAATGTCTTTTAATTATGCATAAAAAAAGGTTTTGTACATATATTGTGGTCTTCAGCAATTGTCAAACAGCAAAGGAAGTTCTATAAATCATAAATAGTTGAAAGTGTTCATGCTGAATCAGTTTCTTCAACCTTAATTTAATTCTGGGCTTTTGAATTAGGGGTGCCATTAAGTGTTGACTAAAACGAATGCACAAGGAAGGATACTTATAGAGTATAGTCAATAATTAAAGGGCAACAAATAGGCACAGTACATTTTTTTAACATTATCACACCTCAGGTAACTTACCCATGTTTTGATTTTTTTACGCCGTCACTTGTTGACCCCCTATGGATCCTTAGTGGGTTAAAATAAATTTCATAGGAAATGTTCCTGACGTCAAGTCTATTGGTAAAGGTGACGTCATCTATTAAATGTTATTGTGTTTCAGTTTTTTATTTTTCAACAAAACGCAGCAGAAAAAGTCCAGCGTGGATAAATTTGTTGCAATAAATTTGTTATATGGTTAACCCTGACTGACCCCTACAAACCATAGAGGGTGAATAAAACCCAAAAGGGGATTCGGCTTCCAGCCTCACCCCCTATAGATTTTACTAACCTTTCTATGGACCCATAGGGGGTCATTTAGCAATCATAAAACTTATAATTAAATGCTGTGACTAGCTGACCCCAATACACAGCTCATTAATTGGTCAATTTACCTATCACCCAGGAAGTATGTAAATCCTGTTTGGCACTAATTTGTTATCAGGTACATCTCATGTTCTATTGTAAGTTATGTTGGACAGCTGGTGATTAGGACTGGACCAGGGAAAAATATTTACAGTAAGGTCAGCATTTGTAAGGCCACAATAAGGATCAATGAATTCACTACATCTTGGGTAACCGATATACCGCTATTCAGGGGAAAAATATTAGCTTTAAGCTTTTCAGCATACATTTGTAAGAGCTAATAATAAGAAAACCCTATTTTTTTCTTTGAACCCGTTCAGTGAGTGAGTGCAGATTAAAATTTGTACTTTTGAAAATTTTGAAATAATATTCCATGAAGATGAAAAGTTCTCAAATAATAATAAATTCAATTTTGTTGAATTTTTAATTTCTCTGCATACAAAGTCTTAAGAAATGTTTAATGCTTAAACATTTGAAATTTTTGGATCATCTTGTACTGTAAAACCCACAAAAATGTCTATCCAACGAAAATTGGTTTCCCCAAACCAAAAAATAATGAATTTCCCCTGTGAGTTAAATAATAAGACAGACACCACCGTGAGTTAAATAATAAGACAGACACCACTGTGACTGCACAGTGAGACCAATTTTTAACTTTAAAGACATGCCCATTAGACAGATTATGCAGTTTCATCAGTTTCATCAGTTAATCTGTACCTTACCTTAATGCTTTCAAAGTATTTGGGTAAATCTTTCATCTTTCTCACTGTTATCTTCTCAGTGAATTACAGAATAATGTTTCTCCAAAATATTTTTTTCACAATGAAATGTAATCCTTAAATAATTTTCCATTAAATCCAAAATATCTACTTTTCTTTGAAATATTCAATTATAACACTATTTTCATGTTTATTAAAAACACACTTTCATTTCTCAAAAATTTTTCTTCAAAAACCCAGTTAACTTGAATTTTTGTTTGTAAAATCAAGAAAATATTTACCTTTTTTAAAAAATTTATAATCTCCCTCCTAAATGCGATACTTAAATTTTCACTGATCAAATAATTTCAAATTCTACTTCACCAAAAAGGAAGGGGTTTAATTTTTTTACTAAATTCCCTCAATAAAACACTTATAAACCCAAAAAATTGC
>CM034357.1:11308353-11380592 GCA_019925275.1 Mytilus edulis
GCTGTATGTATATAAATGATTGGAAAAATTAAAGCTCAAGTTTAGAAGTTTGTACATACATTATGTATGTAAATTTATTCACTGCCAACTAACAGTTTTGATCATGTTAATTATAGAGAAAAAATAAAGGGTTTTTTTAATGTTTGAATAAATATTTATTTTGATCATGTGAAAAATGTGTTTTTTTTTTTGCTTGTTAATTGTATTTCCAATGAGTTGGAGTTATGCCATAAAAGAAAAAAAAACAGGTTGAATTTCTTATATAAACTAATTAAAATATATAAAAGATGTGGTATAGGCAAATGAGACAATCTCCACCCGAAGTCACAATTTGTATTAGTAAAGACATTTTTTTTAAAAAAAAATTTCCCAAATGATAAAATGTCAGAATCAAACTTCTTGTAAGATCAAGTTACAGTGAAAAAATTTTTTAATTTTTTAAATTTATGATGGAATATGGGGGATACCCCCAATAATTTTTCACAAGTGGTTTCATTGGGGAACTGTATATATTTTTCCTATTTTACACCAATAAATTTGTATACATGAAAAAAAGGGATTAAAATCTCGTAGACCTTTGCATAACTGTATTCAATGTGTTATGCAGTGCGATATTTTGTGGGAATCTTTTTTTCCCTTTTCGAAGGGACTCAGCGTCCCTTCATTGATGGCGGATTTTTGCATCACCTAACAATCTAAATAAATTTTGCAAGTATTAAAGTCCATAATGATCAAAAAGTTACTATACACATCCTTAGTTTTCCCTATCTATAAAAAACCTTGGGTTTTGACAAAAGGGGAAAATTCCTACTATTACATTTTTTAGCATACAGTCGAAAATAAAATGAAAAAAAAAGGGGAGCACCTAACCACTGAAATTTAAATATCAGACAATGCTTCATAAAAGCAAAACTAATTCAATAAAAAAATAGTTATTGATTTAAAAATGCAGTAAATCAAAAAAAAAAGAAAAAGCTAATGCCCAATGAGATTAAAAAATCTACAAAATTTGATTACCCACAAAAAAAAAAAATTCATTGAATATTGTGAATGCGACAGGGACAAATACTTAAGAGTCAACTAAACAGCAGTTAACAAAAACATAAAAAAAATGTTAAAAAAAAAATAACCCACACCAACCAAACCAAAAAAAATACCGGCATAGTCCGGGTGCTCCAGAGGTTTAGCATATCCTGCTTCACAAGTGAATGATGTTTTTACTCATAGCACAAAAACAATTAGTGAAAAGTTAGAAAAAGTCTTAAGCGAGAAATATGGAAAATTTGAAGGGGGCTACGACAAACTAGTGGAACATTTTTGGACCAGTTTTTAGACAATAAAATTTCTGGGATAGCATCAGAAAAGAAACATACCTAAAATGTAACCAAGTTAAAATCAACAGGCAAATCAAGATAATTTCTCCCGACTTATTATTAAGAAATGGTTGTACGAGATTATTTGACATTTCTCTCTTTTATTTATTACACTAAAATAAGATATTAAATCTCGCTAAACAATTATAGTACTGAAAATCTCTTAACGTAATGTATATGTAAAAAGGGAATCGTAATAAGGTTAAACTAGAGGCTCTCAAGAGCCTGTGTCGCTCACCTTGGTCTATGTGCCAGGGCCGTAACTAGGCATGTTATTTTAGTGAGGCGAATTTTTTTTTTTTGGAGGGTATGAAATGAATGGTGCAAAATCCTGCATTCTAGGCATTCCCAGAGAGTTTGACAATGTTTTAAATTTGGACACTTTTTATATAAATTTTTCATATTTAGACTTTTACTAACACCAAATTCTGAACAACTTTATTTAATTTTAATGTAAGATAATCATTCAAATATTAATTAGAGGGGGACGCCAGAACATAGAACAAACATCGATTCTGTAGAGTTTGCCAAATTTTTCTAAGGCCGGTTTCGTCAAATAGTTTCAGTATATATGGTCTGCTAACATCCTTATCGCGATGAACATGGAGCATGACAATACCGCACAATCTCTCGCCACTCATGCATGCGCTTCTCCAAGTTTTCAGTCGTTTCAGGGAAGTCTGTGTTTCTAGCGGTAGCACATCAACACAATGATCGACGTCTTCTTCCGAATCTTTCTTCGGTAGCAGCATCGGTAGTAACAGTTTTGTTTGCAAAAGGGAATTAAGCTTTCCTGTTAGCACCATCATACAGTGGTAGTTACAAAATATTAAACTCGCTTTTATGCTGACAAAGAGTAAACAAACTAGGGATAGAATAAGATAAGATACATGAATATGATTCTATCTAGATTATGTATGACATGAGCACAGGGGAATTGGCTTGGAGTTTTCGCCGTTTACATGTAGGTCCGTAAGTTGAAATTATTTCTAGAAATAGTCGATGGTATTTTAGTTCCAGAATCTATAAATTTTGGGGTTTACGATTCCGAAACCCCGAATATAAAGACACGAAATTCCGTTGTCCCATATAAGTAAAGACAAAATCCCGCCTTAAAGTTTCTACCGTTCCTCAATAATGTCAAATTAGAATATGGGATGTTCTTTCAACTTTTAAGGTTAAAGAAACATGGATAAATACTAATCCATGCATGTCTCATATTATTTATATTTTATTTATCTGTAAAGAGAAAGATTAAAGTTCGCGAAACAGAGAAATGAATACGCAGACAGGCTGACTGCTCACTTGCAATCCCGAGTACTTGATTTGTCAGTCTACTTATCGTTTCTGGATTAGTTCTAATGAATTTATATTAAATACTCAGACTCTGTTCACAAAAAAATAGTTTACTAGAATTGTTCCTTCTTTACATTTACGGTAGATGTTTCCTTTTTTATGCAAGAGCCTGTTTTTGACCAAAGATCCATGATGATTATCGTTACTAGGTTAATGTAATCGAGAAACATCACCCGTTAATATGCTGAGTTATTAAATTATAATCCTGATAACTAATTATATCTTGGAAGAATGATTAAAAGGAATAATGACAAGTTATAGAAATTAAGGTTGAGACAGAACAACAAATGACTATTATATTTATATATAGGTTTATAAAAAAAAATCAGTTCCGAAATATTAGTGAGGCAATTGCCTCAAGGGTAGTTACGGCCTTGTGTGCATATTATCAATGCACACAGATAAATTCATGACAAAATGGTGTTTTTGTGATGGTGATGTGTTTGTAGATCTTTCTTTACTGAACATTCTTGTTGCTACAATTATCTCTATCTATAAAGAACTTGGCCCAGTAATTACAGTGGAAAATATTTCCTAAAAATTTACAAAAATTAACCAAAATTTATGAAAATTGTTAACAATTGACTATAAAGGTCAATAACTCCTTAAGGGGTCAACTGATAATGTTGGCCATGTTGACTTATTTGTAGATCTTACTTTGCTGAACATTATTGCTGTTTACAGTTTATCTCTTTCTATAATAATATTCAAGATGATAACCAAAATCTGCAATATTTCCTTCAAATTACTTATTTCGGTGCAGCAACCCCAATAACCGGTTGTCCTATTCATTTGAAAGTTTCAGGGCTGAAAGATTTTCACTTGATGAACAATTTTACCCCATGTCAGATTTGCTCTAAATGCTTTGGTTTCAGAGATATAAGCCAAAATCTACATTTCACCCCTATGTTCTATTTTTAGCCATTACGGCCATCTTGGTTGGTTGGCCGGGTCACGCCACACATTATTTAAACTAGATACCCCAAAGATTGTGGCCAAGTTTGGATTAATTTGGCCATGTAGTTTCAGAGGAGAAGATTTTTGTAATAGATTACTAAGATTTACGAAAAATTGTTAAAAAATGACTATAAAGGGCAGTAACTCCTAAATGGGTCAACTGGCCATTTCGGTCATGATGACTTATTTGTAAATCTTACTTTGCTGAACATTATTGCTGTTTACAGTTTATCTCTATCTATAATAATATTCAAGATAATAACCAAAAACAGCAAAATTTCCTTAAAATTACCAATTCAGGGGCAGCAACCCAACAACGGGTTAACCGATTCATCTGAAAATTTCAGGGCAGATAAATCTTGACCTGATAAACAATTTTACACCATGTCAGATTTGCTCTAAATGCTTTGGTTTTTGAGTTATAAGCCAAAAACTGCATTTTACCCCTATGTTCTATTTTTAGCCATGGCGGCCATCTTGGTTGGTTGGCGGGGTCACGCCACACATTTTTTAAACTAGATACCCCAATGATGATTGTGGCCGGTTTAATTTGGCCCAGTAGTTTCAGAGGAGAAGATTTTTGTAAAAGTTAACGACGCCGGACGACGACGCCGGACGCAAAGTGATGGGAAAAGCTCACTTGGCCCTTTGGGCCAGATGAGCTAAAAAGGCAACTAGTATACCGCTGTTCAAAAGTCATTAATCGATTGAAAGGAAAACAAATCCGGGTTACAAACAAAAATTGAGGAAAACACATCATCTATAACAGGAAAACAACGAAACAACAGAAACACTGAAGTGCAACAAAAAACAAACGACAATATAACAGTCACGTTGAAAACAAAACATTACGACAAAAGAGACGATTTCAGCTTCCCAATTGTGAACTTTCTATTTCTAAGTAGCAACATTCCAGCAGCGCCTACATATTGAGTATATATCTCCCAATTGATACGATATTCCCGTGCTTGTATTTCCTATCATGATTTCCTTGATAGAGGGTTGCTGCTCACAAGGAAGCTATTAAACCAAGAGTTCCAATTGGTGAAGTTGAAATTAATATTCGTAAATTTTACAGACGCCATCACGAGTTGGTTGCGCTTTATGACAATGTTTAACTTAATGTTAAATATTAAGAAAGCTGTGAAAATTAGAGATGGGATGATGAACTAATTTGGTGTCACACAAGATCAGGAACTGTGACAAAACAATTTTAATATTTTGTAAGATGTTGCTACTTCATTCGTATCCTAATTTTTTTCGTATCCGTTATTTACTTTTGAAGTTTTAGGAAAACGAAAGATTTGACAACTATCCACAAGAGCACAAAAATGACAAATATATACTAGTAATCAATGAAAATTCACGCCACACTAAGACAATTAAGCTTAGTAATATTCATTGTACGTGGACAAGTCTTATTTCAAATATTGTTCGCCAAGACATCAACATAATTTCAGAAACCAATTGCAGAAAACAGGTTTTTCTTACATATTTATTTTTACAAAATGTGGTGCTTTAAACGCAAAAAATTATATTACCCCTCAAAGTTGTCAATTGCATACATGTCATACGAAATAAACAACAACATTTTATTAATCTGGAAATCATATGACAAATGGTTTTTTTTATATATGAATATTAAAGTAATGTCTAATCTTTGAACGATTGGCATACTGTGAAATTAAGTTGACTAACATACTGCCTGAAATGAAATAAAGAAGAAATTAAGGTATGCATAATCCAATTATATGACACTCACTTCAGAATGATATGCTGGACTTCAAATTGACAGTACTGATTTGAGACAATGCCAAACGACGAGCTGATTTTAATCTCTAATCAATTAAAACAAAATGTCTTTAAATTCTTAGAAGAGATGCAAAGATACAAAAGGGACATTCAAACTCATTGCGACAAGAACTGAAAAAAAAATAAAAGACCAATGACACTCCGCAATACAATACGATTCAGTCTTATATATTGAGATCATGACATTGTTCCCGATTAATGAAACCATTTGTAAGGGTTCCACGGAACCCAGTGTCTCACCTACTCTTTCTGTTAATCGCAGGCTCAACAAAAATGAGGAAATAAATCAATAAAATATTCCTGTTGATACTATCTTTTGATTGTAAGAAGCTTCTGTCCAAGTTTGGTAAAAATCAGGATAATTTATGAATCTAATAAATGTTTAGAAGAAAACAAAATTTCCTTCTAGATACTAGCTTTTGATCATAAACAAGCTTCTGCCCAAGTTTGGTACAAATAGAAAATAGTATAAGAAAGTTATTAAAATTTTAAAAAGTTAAACCACAGAGTGAATGTGTTGTTTCCTTGCAGAAAATCTAAGTCCATTTAAAAGTAAAACACGGAATTATTTTTATTTTTGTACAAAATTTACTTCTGGATACTATCTTATGATCATAAACAAGCTTCTGTCTAAGTTTGATACCAACCCAGAATAGTTTAAGAAAGTTATTAAAATTTTAAAAACTTTAACCACAGAGTGAATGTTATATTTCCCGGCAGAAAAACTAAGTCCATTTATAAGTAAAAAACAGAAAAAATGGAATTTTATTTTTACAAAATTTACTTCTGGATACTATCTTATGATTATAAACAAGCTTCTGTTCAAGTTTGGTAGAAATCCAGTAAAATTTAAGAAAGTTATTAAAATTTCAAAAACTTTAACCACAGAGTGAATATTTGTGGACGCCGCCAACAACACCGACGACAACGACACCGACGACGACGGAATGTAGGATCGCTTTGTCTCGCTTTTTCGACTTAAGTCAAAGGCTCGACAAAAAGAGAGAGGTAATTGTAGCATCTATTTTTATTTCTATTATGAGTCGGCAGATACATTAAATTAGAATTTAAGAATATAAAAACTATATAGTGACACAATTCCAGTCAGTGAACCGAGGTTATTAGGTGCGTAGACAATATAAAAAAGAGGCAGAAGATTCCAAGATACCTTCAAAACTCGTAATTTGAAGAGAAACCGAAAACGTCGTGTCGAAAAATCTTCGTGTTACCCTTTCTATAATTGTATGACTCACAATTCGAATCCAACTTATTAAAATTTTTTATATATTTTTTTTATATATTACTGTCCATTATCCTTCAAACCTAAAGGTATATTGCATCATCAATGTCATTGTCATATGATTTGCAACACTAACATGTCTGAGAGAATTCTACCCACCTGACGTGGCAATGTCCCTAGAGTCCTTAGATTGTCTTGATATATAAATAAAAATAAATATCTTTGAAGCATACTTTTATATATCTCCCAATTGATACGATATTCCCGTGCTTGCATTTCCTATTATGATTGCCTCTGCTCACCAGGAAGCTTTTAAACCAAGAGTTCCAAATGGTGAAGTTGAAATCATCCCTTCGGAAATATTACGGACGGCATCACGAGTTGGTAGACCGTTATGGAATAACCGTTTCACAAATGATATCAGATATGTTCCTAAAGTCGTAACTACAATCCCCTTCCCTTTCATGAATGTGACCTACCGAATTAAACTATTTACCGGATTTGTTATCACATTAGCAACACGACGGGTGCCACATATGAAGCAGGGTCTGCTTACCCTTCCGGAGCACCTGATATCACCCCTAGTTTTTGGTGGGGTTTGTGTTGCTTATTCTGTAGTTTTCTATATTGTGTACTATTGTTTGACTGTTTGTCTTTTTAATTTTTAGCCATGGCGTTGTCAGTTTATTTTCGATTTATGAGTTTGACTGTCCCTCTGGTATCTTTCGTCCCTCTTTTACTATGTCTACACATATGATATTATTATAAGGTACATTGAACGAAAACTTATACATGCAATGATATTTTACTTAGATAGACAGGTTTTTATCCTTTCATTGGATCTAATGATGTTTCTTCTCGAATAAGATAATTATACTGTCGACAGACAGGTTTTTATCCATTCATTTGATTTGATGATATGCCATAGAGCGTAAGAAAGTTTTACCTTGGATTTCTTGCTGTTCCAAAGAGAGTTAGAAAGTTTTTATCCTTTCATTTGATTTGATGATCTACATAGAGAGTAAGATAGTTTTACCTAGATAGGCAAGTTTTCATCCTCTCATTGGAATTGATGAGGTTCCATATAAGAGTAAGATAGTTTTACTTTGATAGACAGGTTTTTATCCTGTCATTGGATTTGATTATGTTCCATAGACAGTAATATAGTTTTACCTTGATAGATAAGTTTTCATCCTCTTATTGGATTTGATGACGTGCCATATAGAGGAAGATAGTTTTACCTTGATTGACAAGTTTTCATCCTCTCATTGGATTTGATGAGGTTCCATAGAGAGTAAGATAGTTTTACCTTGATAGACAGGTTTTCATCCTCTCATTGGATTTGATGAGTTTCCATAGAGAGTAAGATAGTTTTACCTTGATAGACAAGTTGTTATCCTCTCATGGGATTTGATATGGTTCCATAGAGAGTAAGATAGTTTTACCTTGATAGACATGTTGTTATCCTCTCATGGGATTTGATGAGGTTCCATAGAGAGTAAGATAGTTTTACCTTGATAGACAGGATTTTATCCTCTCAATGTAATTGATGAGATTCCATAGCGAGTAAGATAGTTTTACCTTGATAGACAAGTGTTTATCCTCTCATGGGATTTGATGAGGTTCCATAGAGAGTAAGATAGTTTTACCTTGATAGAAAGGATTTTATCCTCTCAATGGATTTGACGAGGTTCCATAGACAGTAAGATAGTTTTACCTTGATAGACAAATGTTTATCCTCTCATGGGATTTGATGAGGTTCCATAGAGAGTAAGATAGTTTTACCTTGATAGACAGGATTTTATCCTCTCAATGGATTTGACGAGGTTCCATAGACAGTAAGATAGTTTTACCTTGATAGACAAGTGTTTATCCTCTCATGGGATTTGATGAGGTTCCATAGAGAGTAAGATAGTTTTACCTTGATAGACAGGATTTTATCCTCTCAATGGATTTGACGAGGTTCCATAGACAGTAAGATAGTTTTACCTTGATAGACAAGTCTTTATCCTCTCATGGGATTTGATGAGGTTCCATAGAGAGTAAGATAATTTTACCTTGATAGACAGTATTTTATTTTCTCAATGGAATTGATAAGGTTCCATAGAGAGTAAGATAGTTTTACCTTGATAGACAAGTTTTCATCCTCTCATTGGAATTGATGAGGTTCCATAGAGAGTAAGATAGTTTTACCTTGATAGACAGGATTTTATCCTCTCATGGGATTTGATGAGGTTCCATAGAGAGTAAGATAGTTTTACCTTGATAGACAGGATTTTATCCTCTCATTGGATTTGATGAGGTTCCATAGAGAGTAAGATAGTTTTACCTTGATAGACAGGATTTTATCCTCTCAATGGAATTGATGAGGTTCCATAGAGAGTAAGATAGTTTTACCTTGATAGACAGGATTTTATCCTCTCATTGGATTTGATGAGGTTCCATAGAGAGTAAGATAGTTTTACCTTGATAGACAGGATTTTATCCTCTCATTGGATTTGATGAGGTTCCATAGAGAGTAAGATAGTTTTACCTTGATAGACAGGATTTTATCCTCTCATTGGATTTGACGAGGTTCCATAGACAGTTAGATAGTTTTACCTTGATAGACAGGATTTTATCCTCTCATTGGATTTGATGAGGTTCCATAGAGAGTAAGATAGTTTTACCTTGATAGACAGGATTTTATCCTCTCATTGGATTTGATGAGGTTCCATAGATAGTAAGATAGTTTTACCTTGATAGACAGGTGTTTATCCTCTCATTGGATTGGACGAGGTTCCATAGAGAGTAAGATAGTTTTACCTTGATAGACAGGTGTTTATCCTCTCATTGGATTGGACGAGGTTCCATAGAAAGTAAGATACCATTCCTTTAGTTCCACTGGAAAAGACAAAGGTTTCAATTGATGAGGTTCCATAGAGAGTAAGATAGTTTTACCTTGATAGACAGGATTTTATCCTCTCATTGGATTTGACGAGGTTCCATAGACAGTAAGATAGTTTTACCTTGATAGACAGGATTTTATCCTCTCATTGGATTTGATGAGGTTCCATAGAGAGTAAGATAGTTTTACCTTGATAGACAGGATTTTATCCTCTCATTGGATTTGATGAGGTTCCATAGAGAGTAAGATAGTTTTACCTTGATAGACAGGATTTTATCCTCTCATGGGATTTGATGAGGTTCCATAGAGAGTAAGATAGTTTTACCTTGATAGACAGGATTTTATCCTCTCAATGGAATTGATGAGGTTCCATAGAGAGTAAGATAGTTTTACCTTGATAGACAGGATTTTATCCTCTCATTGGATTTGATGAGGTTCCATAGATAGTAAGATAGTTTTACCTTGATAGACAGGTGTTTATCCTCTCATTGGATTGGACGAGGTTCCATAGAGAGTAAGATAGTTTTACCTTGATAGACAGGTGTTTATCCTCTCATTGGATTGGACGAGGTTCCATAGAAAGTAAGATACCATTCCTTTAGTTCCACTGGAAAAGACAAAGGTTTCAATTCTCGTAAGCTGATAATTTAATGGTTCCACATATTAAGCAGGATCTGCTTACCCTTCCGCCCTTCTGGAGCACCTGAGATCACCCCTAGTTTTTGGTGGGGTTTGTGTTGCTCATTCTTTAGTTTTTTATGTTGTTTCATGTGTACTATTGTTTGTCTGTTTGTCTTTTTATTTTCAGCCATGTCGTTGGTGTTAGTTTATTTTCGATTTATGAGTTTGACAGTTCCTCTGGTATCTTTCGTCCCTCTTTTAATTAAAAACATTGTACTTTTACTTTTTGCTGTATCGTGAGATTGATTGGTGTTACTTTGTTCAAAGCATCACTGGAATTAAAAGTAATCCTAAACGTTTACCACATCATTTCCGTCAAATATGGAGGGAAGAAAAAGGCGGGATTTTACCAGGTATATGACCATTTGGTTTTGTCTGTTTTTGGGAACCTACTTTATTTATTTAACATAAAAAAAACTATACCGGTGCTGCGGTTGTCAATGAAACTAACAACGCCGCCATAGGTTAAATAGCGATAAACAGATTATCATTGGTCATCTCAACTCGATTGCTTTTCAAACTTTCGCCGTGCCGTCTCAAGCGAGAAATCAATCTTGTTGAGATGACAAACGATACTAAATCTATAAATATTGATGAATAAATTATACTAAAATCTTAAATTTTGAAAGTCCGTTTTCTTCGTGTTTTGATTAACTCTTTGTTCCTGTAATAATAAAAAATGCTTACCATCGACTTTAATATGAACGACTTTTTAACACATATATAAAAAAAAAAAAAAAAAATAGAAAAAAACAATAGAATGAAATTCAAAACAGTGTGGCTGTGGCCATTGATTGACACATTACATTCATCCATTGACTGGGACAATTTACGTGAACGTTTGTCTGTAACGACCACTGTTCACGACGTACCTACGATAGACATTTAAACTGTGGGGTCACCAAAGGTTTCTTAACGCCTTTAATTATAAAATAATTCGAAAAATTAATCAGGAATAACCTTTATGTTTTGATTTATATAATTGATATAAATCAAAACATCGTGTTATTTCTGATTAATTTTTCGAATTACTTTATTAAGATGTTGAGAACCTTTGGTGACCCCATAGATTAAGTGTCTTTAAAAAGTACATAGTGAGCAGTGGTCGTTACATACAAACGTTCACCTAAATTGTCCCAGTCAATGGATGAATTTAATGTGTCAATCAATGGCCACAGCCACACTGTTTTGAATTTCATTCTAAGGTCTTTCTTCTCGTAGAGGAAAGACCTTCATAAACTCACCATAGCAACCAGAATTAAAGTTTAGTAATTGCGCGTCTACCAAAGACTCATCTGAATAAAAAAAGTTTAAAAGGCCAAATAAAGTGCGAAGTTGAAGAGCACTGAGGACCAAAAATTCCCTAAGTTTTTTCCAAATACAGCTAAGGTAATTTATTCCCCTCTTAAAAACCTCAACTCATGGCGTACATCGTATTTCTCTTCAACCAAAAGTTTCAAAGGTCTACGAATCCGGGTGTAAACATTGTTAACTGTGTTATCTTTTAAACTCCATGATTTTTCAAAATACAAAAAGCTGAAATGATCATCCGAGTTTGAGAATCAGTGTCAACTGTCAAAAGCAGTGTCTCATAAACCAAATGACTTATAAATTTGAAAGACAATACGCATTGCCTGTGTTTCGATTCAGTGATGATACCACTTCGCGGCTTATATCATAATCAGCATAATCATATGCGGATTGTTAATTGTGATTAAGCATGGTAGGTGAAAAATGCATATAACAAGACTCTTACCCTGTCCGCGTTACTCAATGTCGGTCAGTTTGAAGTTCATGCAATTTCCTAGTTTTGTTTCCGAATACAATGATGTAGCAAGTGAAGTAATAGGACAACTATCATTAAGGGACCTTCATTTGAGGGTCATGTGTGGTATTAGGACAAGTATCACCAAGTGACCTTCATTTGAAGGTCATGTGTGGTAATAGGACAACTATCGTTAAGAGACTTCCATTTGAGGGTCAAGAATGCTCTAAACTTCGTACTGTATTTTGGCCTTTTAAACGTCTTTGGTTAAAGCGTGATGATTTTCTTATGACGAAACATGAGCCAAGCATACACAGTTTAAACACTGATAGACTAGCTATGATGAGTTTATTCGCCTCTTCCTAACATTATTATTATATTTGAAATTCAAAATGCTGATATCGCCTCAAGTATTTGTTTCAATAATTGAATGATACATACCCCTAGCTATCATGCTGTTTAGTTTTAATAAAACTTTCCACTTTCCTATAGGATTTTCTCCCCATAAATGAACAACTTTATAAGTCCAAGTAAAGGTGTCTGAGATAGTGGCAGTGACTAATGCATCGGCGATCCGTTGAGGAAGTAGAACTACTTTTGTCCCACTGGGAGAAATCAGGTACACCTCAACTGCTCCCCTACAGCATGAGAAATCAAAACTCACTGTAGCCATTACATGTTCTAAATAACGGATTGGACAATCGTAACGGGAGACATAAATTCTACTTCTGGCTTTTGATCTTTCCTGTAAAATCCTACAAGAAGAGGAACAATTTATAACTTAAAATTTAGTAATTTTCAAATCAATTAAAAAAATTCATTACAAGTATTTTTTCGCCGTAACAATTTCATTAATCCACAATTACGCAAAACAATGTATTTGGAACGCAAAAAAAACCAACACGTAACGACGTTGTCATAAGCCCAGAAGCCAGCACTTGGTAACTGACATCATTGTGTTGGAAACCAAATCATTTGTTGATACTGATTGATACACATATGCATAAAGCTTAAAACAAATATGGTTAAAAATCAGAGATCCAGTTTAACTTTTGTTTTATATTGTTTACTGCTCCGTGAGAAAGATTCAGTATGATTTGCATCACATGCAATTTTTGGTCTGTCTAAGATCAGTTACAAATAGTAAAATTACAAAAATACTAACCTCCGAGGAAAATTCATTTTTCCTAATCAAATGGCAAAATCAAAAGCCCAAACACATAAAACGAAATGAAAACAACTGTCATATTCCTGACTTGGTACGGGCATTTTCATTTGTAAAAAATAGTGAATTAAACCTAGTTTTAAAGCTAGCTAGACCTCTCACTTGTATGACAGGCGCATCAAATTCCGTTAAAATTACGAAAAATTACCACAAACATTTTAATCATGACTAAACCTTGTTTTATCATTGTTGGACTTTAAATAAACAAATGTGTAAGAGAATAACATCATTCGTGAATCACCAGAATGGCTGACCGAGTTAGAAGCGGCCGACAGATTCCCTCTGACAAATTATACCTCACTTTATCAGTAGTAGGAATGTGTTCCGTTGCTCTGTTCTATCTCTTAAAAGGTTATCTTTTCTTTTTTCACGTGTCGTTTTTTTTTTCAATTTAATTTAACAAAAGAGCACACCGAGTTGCTCTTCAAGTCCACAAAGTGTAATCTAACATACGTGCCAACATTAGAGTAAAAAAACTATGGAACTGGTACACACCTTTTATATTCAATTTATCAACAATTAGTGAGTACATTCTAATATTTACTCGACGCTCAGTTTTAACTCCTGAAACTTTTACAGTTTTGCAAGACGCTAAGTTTTAACTCCTTACACTTTTACTTACATGTTTGGGCTGCTGACTTGTGATTGCCAAGTAAGTTGTTCTGGTACAGTTTTCCACCCTATTGCCTTCTTAACCATGTCCGCAGCATTCATCAAACCGAATCCCATTCTGTGATGAACTGATTGAAGAGATGGATTTTAATTTTTGATCTCATATTGATGCAACCATTGTAACAGAAAAAAACAGGGGAACTAAAGAAAAAATATTGGAAGGGACGTATTTGAATTTCAACACAAACACGAGGCCTGTTTGAACTAGTATCTGAATTTTTAATCCATACACTACATTGTCCGTGGAACAGTCCAGAGGTTCGAAAGATTTAATATAATACGTTTTTCCTGTTAAGTTACTGATGAAATCAGGAGTCGTGATTAACATATCACATGTCTTACACGTGCTCCTTTTTCCTTTTTTGTGAACTAGTATGCTGTTCTCCCTTGACAAACGACATTGCAAGGTGACATGCAGCTGACAGTTATCATTATACAGGAAACTAGATAATCGGCATTTATTTATCTTCAGAAATACTAAAGAACAATGAAACACTTCACGTTTTTTTACATAAATAAGGCCGTTAGTTTTCTCGTTTGAATTGTTTTACATTGTCTTACCGGGGCCTTTTATAGCTGACTATGCGGTATGGGCTTTGCTCATTGTTGAAGGCTGTACGGTGACCTATAGTTGTTAATGTCTGTGTCATTTTGGTCTTTTGTGGATAGTTGTCTCATTGGCAATCATACCACATCTTCTTTTTTATATTACCTTAACACTCCCGAGACGAGTAGTCGACTCTTTTTCGGTCTTAACGAAAAACCTTACAACTCTTTAACTTCTTTCTTGATTCGATCTTTTAACTTGTTTGTCTGAAGCATCCCCGATGAGTCTCTTGTAGCCGAGCCTTTTTTCATTAATTGCGAATCTCATGAACGTGACCTACCGACTTAGACTAATTACCGGATTTCTTATCACATAAGCAACACGATGTGTAACAAATGTGGAGCAGGATTTGCTTACCCTTCCGGAGCACATGAGATCACCCCCAGTTTTTGTGGAGTTCATATTGTTTATTCTTTGATTTTCTATGTTGTGTCATGTGTACTATTGTTTGTCTGTTTGTCTATGTCATTTTTAGCCATAGTGTTGTCAGTTTTTATTCAATTAATGAGTTTGACTGTCCCTCTCTTATATCTTTACTTTGTGTTTAAACAATATATATTTGTTAGTTGTGCTTTGCGTCGATCTATTAGTCCAATTTTATAGTTTATACATTTCACTTGACATCTTATACCATTTGGTATACCATTACATTTGACCAATTACATCCTTACATTTGCATGATTGTACCATAACATTTGAATCTTTAAACAATAACATGTAACTGGTTGTACCATTACGTTTGACTAACTATACAATTACATATAACTGCTTAAACAATTCCATGTGATAGATTATACCATTACATGTGATTTATTATACCATAACATGTGATTAATTATACCATTACATGTGATTGATTATACAATTACATTAATTAATGATATCATTACATATGATTAATTATATCATGACATTTGACTGATTATACTATAACATATTACTGATTTTACTATAAATCTTGACTGATTATATCATTATATGTAATTGAGTATGATTGTACTATAAAACTTCACTGATAATACCATTTTATATAACTGATTATACAATTACATGTAATTGATTTTACCATTATATGTAATTGATTATACCATCATATGTTTTTGATTGAATTCAACTGCATGACATGATAATACCACAAATAAAGACAACAGTTGTAGACCGCTATTCAATAGTCACAAATCTATTTAGTGAAAACAAATCCTGTTCACAAACCAAAATCGAGGGAAGCATATAAATAGTAATGATTATGTTATAAGATCTACAAACCCCATAAGCCTGCTCCAGTACGCTGCCATCTGTTCTGAACTTCAAATCTATCCATGAATCCATATCGTTTAGACGTTCTAACTATTAAATGCTGGACATCTCTCCAGGTAAGGTCATTGCTATAAAAGAGGGACGGAATATACCAGAGGGACTGTCAAACTCATAAATCAAAAAATTAACTGACAACGTCTGGCTAAAAATGAAAGAAGACAAAGAGACAAACAAAAGTACACATGACAAAACATAGAAAACTAAAGAATAAGCAATACGCACCCTGCAAAAACTAGGGGTGATCGCAGGTGCAAAGATATTACAAGTAAACATGCTTCAAAAAACCTCCTACATGTGGAGCAGGATATGCTTACCCTTCCGGAGCACCTGCGATCACCTCTAGTTTTTGGTGGGGTTCGTGTCGCTTATTCTGTAGTTTTCTATGTTTGTCATGTGTACTATTGTTTGTCTGTTTGTCTTTTTCATTTTTAGCCATGTCGTTGTCAGTTTATTTTAGATTTATGAGTTTGACTGTCCCCCTGGTATCTTTCGTCCCTCTTTTAGTACTATCGTATGTAAGTGTATATCATATTTGTTCCTAGTTTGATGGTTTGTACAAATGTGCCTAAATTAGTCCGTTTGGTTAAATTTGCTCAATTAATGTGTTCGTTTGAAATAGCTTGTCATACAGAATGTAATTACTATATTTTCTGGTCCATATAATGACTCATGGTTGTTTATATCGATGTCATTTGGTCATAAGTAATCATATCACATTTCCTTCTATTCTGTATATATCAGAAGACGATAACCCTGTCGTAACATCAAGTCTTGCTCAGTTTTGAGTCTATGCGAAACCCTCAACTTTGGTCTTAAAATGCATTTGTATATTCTTACAGGACTCTCGAGAATTCTTTTAAAAATTATATTTCAAAGTCATTGGTTTGAAAAAAAATTGTTACCTTTCTCTAAAAATCACTTTTAAAATATAGAAAAAGTGAAAAATATTTTTTTTTTTTTTAAAAGATTGCACATCTTCAACATTTAAGCAATCTGTATGATACAAGAGGGTCGAAAGATACCAAAGGGACATAAGTTGCAAGCAACCGGTTAGAAAACTATGGTCAAAATTAATGTCACAAAATTGTAATCATCTTTTTTGTCTATTTTTTTTTTAAATTGTGTAAAAAAAACGGTTGAAAAGGGAAAGGAAAATTGCCTGAAAATTTTCATTAACTGCAGGTGTAAACTTAAAGGTGTGCAACCTTTCAATATATATGAATGGGAAATGCAGGTGGAATTGATAACACAAAATAAATATCTATTTTGTAAATAATGTTGATAATTCACAAAGTATTGAAAAATGAAAAGAATAATCCTAAAACAACAATTTTATAGCAGGTGCACCATTTAAATGTTTCTGTGAAGTGACAAGAACTATTAAAAGAAAAGACAGAAAACTGTGGGACATGTTGGTTACACAATTTAAGTACCTCTTTCTCAAACATCACCATTCATAAAGCAGGCTTTGGACTTTTCCAACCGGTCAAATTTAAAAACAAAAACTCGTCGAAGAGACTATTAAGACGAGGGCCTAAGTTTTTTTCTTCTTCCTTTTCACAAAACACAAATAAATAAAAGCAAATGTCCGAACTTTAACATAAAAATGAGATATGTGTACAGCTGAAATGAAAGAATGTTTTAGTTTTATATTTTCAGATGTGCGAATTTCAGTATTCAAATCATCATGCAACTATTACAGAGCACCACCCTTGTCACATCTTGTTTATTTTTTTCGATATTTTTTATACTTTACTGAAACTTACTTTGCCTCTAATGCCAGTGCGATGATTCCAACTGCAATCGGAGCGGCATAAGAGGTACCTTGTAAACCATCTCTACAACCCGAATTAATAGTAGCTGATGTCTGTAAAGGTTAAAAATACAAATCGTTGAAATAAAAATTAAAATAGATATTTACATGGATGGGCGTGCCTTAAGTTGTATGATCATCTGATCAGTGAGAATTTAAAACTATTACTACTATTCCTGTTCTGTATCGTGTGCCGCATTTCCAAATTAGATTGAATAGGTAGAGTCATTAATTTGATATAACCCTCAATTTTGGTGGGGTTCATGTTAATCAGTCTTCCGTTTTCTATGATGTGTTTTGTATACTGTTGTTTGTCTCTTGATCGTTTTTCGATTCTGCCATGGCATTGGTTGTTTGTTTTCGAGTTTTAAGTTTGAAATTTATTGTATTTCGCCACTCTTTTGTGAGCAATAACATATTTTATAATAATACTTCTTAAAATCCCCGTTAATAGATTTTAAAGAGCTATTTTGAAACTTCGAAAACATGTATGGTTAATATATGCACCTGTACTTCGAGAAATTTCAATTTAAATACATTCTGCTGTTGTCTGGTCTATGGTCGGGTTGTTTGCTATGTGACACATTCCCCATTTCTATTCTCACATTTATTATGATTATAACACGTCAAACAGTGATGGAAGCTATCAAAGTGAGGCGAAATTTCAGGTTAAATGCATTATAGATATAACACGTTAAATATAGGAGAAAGATATCAAAGTAAAATACAAACTTAAAGGCGAAAACATTTTTGCAAAATCATATATAGTTATCAAAGGTACCAGGATTCTAATTTAGTACGCCAGACCGCGTTTCGTCTACATAAGACTCATCAGTGACGCTCAAATCAAAATATTTATAAATCCAAACAATATTACGAAAAAAAAACAGTCCACCAAAAAAACACACAATAAAAATCAAAACAACATGAAGACATCAAAGACCGGACTGATAGCAAATCGTATCAGCATTTTATATAAAATAATTCATTGTATTATGAAGATTGAACAAAGAAATATAAGGTTTAATTATTTATAACACTAAACTACTACAGCTCCTTGAAAGACAGAGTTTTTAACATTAACGAATACAGCCATAAAACGATCAGCTTGTAACTCAAGTTATCAAAACGAGGGTTATCAATCTTCCTATATCTATTATCAGTCTACATAATTTATTAGAATAACTATAATTTGAGACAATAGACGGGATGGCTTATTCTGACTATGGAGCAAAACACCACCGACAACCGTAGCATAGCCAAGGTGTTTTTACACGTTTATATTATTTCTATATATAATTTCCAATTTGAACAAAGTTTTACCACTGTTTTTTGCTGCCTTGTTTGTATTTACCAGAAGTCTGTCAAAAGCGCTTCCTCCATAAGCACTGGCCATTATAGATGATCCTATTTCTCCATACCGAGTAACATAGTCGTATCCAACGCTTTGTATACCGATAGTATAAATGATGGTATGAGCGGACTTTGTATTTGGTGTTGCAATTCCGCCACCATTTCCGGCTGAAAAAACGTGTATATTACCTTTCCCTTGTCTTCCCTGAAATCACACAAAAAATATTCATCAACGAAAGTCCCGTTTTATTCATTAAAATATCCAAATATGCATAAACAGACAGTATAGGGATACAGTAAATGTGCACGTTTATAGACAAGTTTTTCATGCCAATGTACTCTCTCTCTCTCTCTCTCTCTCTCTCTCTCTCTCTCTCTCTCTCTCTCTCTCTCTCTCCGTTTAAAATTTAAAACCACTGACTTTACCATAAATTGTGTTACAAGTATTCTCTCTCTCTCTCTCTCTCTCTCTCTTTAAAATTTAAAGCCACTGATTTTGCCATAAATTGCGTTACAAGTGTTCTAGAATACGACATTAGCAAACATTTTACAATGATTGATTAAGTAATCTTTCTTTTTAACTCTCTTTTTTATTCTAACGTTTGTTATACAAGGTAAAATCACAAAAATACTGAACTCAGAGGAAAATCCAATCGGAAAGTCCATAATCGCATGGCAAAATCAAATGACAAAACACATCAAAAACGAATGGACAAGAACTGTCATATTCCTTACTTGATACAGGCATTTTCAAATGTAGAAAATGATGGTAAAAGTATTCATAAACTTACATATCTTGCCGAGTTTTCTAATGCTGCTCGACGCATTGGTCCTAATACTGAGTAACCATACTGTCCTTTTGGGCCATAACTATTACAGTAAATGTCAATTGTATCATACATATGTGTTAAGGATCTGGCAAATTGCGAATCTGATAAAGTAGAAGTGATCGAGCCTAATAATCCAATAGCTGAAAAATATAGGAAAAACGTAAATTTGCAAATTTATATATACAGTAAAATTAGACGTGTCCATAGGCCAGGATCTTAGTTATGATGCAATATATTAGATATAAGAAGATGTGGTATGGATGCCAAAGCGACAAATATCTATCCAAGTTGCAATTGGTAAAAAATAGACCAGTATAGGTCAAAGTACGGTCATCAACACGGAGCCTTGGTTCACATATAACAACAATCTATAACGGGCCCCAAAAATGAGTAGAGTAAAACCATTCAAACAGGAAAACCAATGGTCTAATCTATGAATAAAAAAACGAGAAACAAGAAACCATTATGAACCACACGACAACAAACAACACTGAATATCAGGTTCCTGGCCTATGGCAGGTGCAAATAAATGCAGCGGAAAATAGTTACCAACATTCGCCCTACCTGAAACAATAATATAACATCAACACATAGAAAGACACACCATGGAATACCAATTAAATTATCTTATACTAAATCAAAAAACATATTAACACAAAGAAGTGAACATGCACTTAACGTATACATTCGTTCTATGCCTAACATACATATGTAAATACAGAATCAATAACATAAGGGATGTGATGTTGAACAATATCAGAAAAAAACAACCATAAACTTGGACAAAAGGCCGCCAAATAAAATAATGTAAAATATTTTGTTTTTATTTCAAAACACTCCGGTTACTTGATTCTTTCAGAAACTTTTAATTTCCCGTATCATTGTCTAGCCTAATGAATACATGTCTTTTTCCTTTGCATCATCTTTTATACCTATATTTGTCATTGTGCGTTGTATATTTCTGGTTTTTACATTTTTTCCAAACATAGAGATTGAGGAGCTATTCAATATAACCCAAATTTTATTCATTGTCGTAAAAATGTCGGTTTGTTGTATAGTATCATTTCGATCGTTTAATTAATCTAGAATATTTTCTTTGTCCCGGATTTCTTCAGACTTTATTTCATTAACAAAGGAGTAGGACCGGTAAGGACCGATTTTGGCCTCAAATTTCAAGTTCATCTGATGAAAGATTTTGACCACTTTTTAAATACTTAATTGTCTATTTCATTTGATACCATTAGTTTTAAAAATGTGAAAGATTTTTAACTGATTATGCCTTAAAAAACGATCCGATTCAAGCTCAAATATGAAAAATCTACCAAATATGCCGAAAAATGTCACTTTTCTGATGTTTTTGTCAAAAAAGAGAGTGGCCACATCCGTGTTCATCCTCAACCTTTATATATGTTATGAATTATCATTAAATACAACTTACATTTCAATATTATGGATGAACACGAATGCGGCCACTTTCGTTTTACACGGAAACCGTTTTAAATTTAACTAAAATGCTAGAATTGTGAAGATTTCAGTAATTTAACATGACTTAATGGTGCTAGTACCCGATATATGTGCACTTTATTGTCAAAAATAGCCCATATTTATGTAGCAGAAGCATTCTTCTGTCCAATAAATAACTGAAAGTTTACATTTTAACAATTTTGTAAAACTGCTTTATTTTGGGGCCAAAAAGGGGTGTTACTGGACCTACTCCTTTGACAAATTTATCTTGTTTATTCAGTATTGTTCCATTTAATTACTTGCTTCTTAACGGTTCTCATTAAAAGTTATCCCACAAGGACGCGGTGTGTCAGTGTAAGATCAACGCGATGGCCGGAGGCCACAGGGTGATCTAACACTAACACACCAAGTCCGAATTGGATAAATATTTTACATCCCAGCTGTTTTTAGATTAGACGACGGCCGAACAGAAGTGATAAAATATTGAAAACAACACGTTATTAATTTCTTGCGTCCGAAGCGCTTTTCTGGATCTACCTTCATCAGGAACGCTCAAAGCCAAACATTTGAAATCCGAAGATGTATAAGTACCGAAACCGTTGAAGAGCTGTATGTCAAAAATACCTAAAATAAATAGCCAAATTCATCTAAAGCCAACTTTGCCTGAGGGAGTTGAAACCTTAGTTTCTTAATAATTTATAAATTTAAATACGGACAATTCTAGTAAAGTTTGTTTAATCATGTCAGTACCGAAATACTGACTACTGAGCTGATGATACCCTCGGGGACTGATAGTCCACCAGCAGAGGTATCGACCCAGTGATGTAAAATATTGAAAACAACACGTTATTCATTTCTTGCGTCCGAAGCGCTTTTCTGGATTTACCTTCATCAGGAACGCTCAAAGCCAAACATTTGAAATCCGAAGATGTATAAGTACCGAAACCGTTGAAGAGCTGTATGTCAAAAATACCTAAAATAAATAGCCAAATTCATCTAAAGCCAACTTTGCCTGAGGGAGTTGAAACCTTAGTTTCTTAATAATTTATAAATTTAAATACGGACAATTTTAGTAAAGTTTGTTTAATCATGTCAGTACCGAAATACTGACTACTGAGCTGATGATACCCTCGGGGACTGATAGTCCACCAGCAGAGGTATCGACCCAGTGATGTAAAATATTGAAAACAACACGTTATTCATTTCTTGCGTCCGAAGCGCTTTTCTGGATTTACCTTCATCAGGAACGCTCAAAGCCAAACATTTGAAATCCGAAGATGTATAAGTACCGAAACCGTTGAAGAGCTGTATGTCAAAAATACCTAAAATAAATAGCCAAATTCATCTAAAGCCAACTTTGCCTGAGGGAGTTGAAACCTTAGTTTCTTAATAATTTATAAATTTAAATACGGACAATTTTAGTAAAGTTTGTTTAATCATGTCAGTACCGAAATACTGACTACTGAGCTGATGATACCCTCGGGGACTGATAGTCCACCAGCAGAGGTATCGACCCAGTGATGTAAAATATTGAAAACAACACGTTATTCATTTCTTGCGTCCGAAGCGCTTTTCTGGATTTACCTTCATCAGGAACGCTCAAAGCCAAACATTTGAAATCCGAAGATGTATAAGTACCGAAACCGTTGAAGAGCTGTATGTCAAAAATACCTAAAATAAATAGCCAAATTCATCTAAAGCCAACTTTGCCTGAGGGAGTTGAAACCTTAGTTTCTTAATAATTTATAAATTTAAATACGGACAATTTTAGTAAAGTTTGTTTAATCATGTCAGTACCGAAATACTGACTACTGAGCTGATGATACCCTCGGGGACTGATAGTCCACCAGCAGAGGTATCGACCCAGTGATGTAAAATATTGAAAACAACACGTTATTCATTTCTTGCGTCCGAAGCGCTTTTCTGGATTTACCTTCATCAGGAACGCTCAAAGCCAAACATTTGAAATCCGAAGATGTATAAGTACCGAAACCGTTGAAGAGCTGTATGTCAAAAATACCTAAAATAAATAGCCAAATTCATCTAAAGCCAACTTTGCCTGAGGGAGTTGAAACCTTAGTTTCTTAATAATTTATAAATTTAAATACGGACAATTTTAGTAAAGTTTGTTTAATCATGTCAGTACCGAAATACTGACTACTGAGCTGATGATACCCTCGGGGACTGATAGTCCACCAGCAGAGGTATCGACCCAGTGATGTAAAATATTGAAAACAACACGTTATTAATTTCTTGCGTCCGAAGCGCTTTTCTGGATCTACCTTCATCAGGAACGCTCAAAGCCAAACATTTGAAATCCGAAGATGTATAAGTACCGATAATTTATAAGTCATATCAAAGCTGGTATATATTAGAAATAATTATTATAGAGAATACATATAACGCTAAGTAGGTAAACATTAAATAACAAACAAAAAAACACCAATATTACAAATGGTATCGACATGTCAAAATCGCCCTTTCAGAATCTTAAGGACTATGGGTAATATCATTGTTCGGACATTAAAATAAAAATAACGTTACGTCATTGGTTGAATTTCAATTGTTTAGAACGTTTTAGACCAATAACAACGTTTTGGTTCACGCTTTTGAAAATATTATAAATATGACGTAGTCTGATTGGGTCAGGATGCCGAGGTAAATCATAGAATGTAATATGATAGTTTGTCATTCGAAATATGTATTATGTTATATTGAAAACACAAGGCTTGTCGAAAGGTTTTTAATATTTTGAAGTATAACTTATCGAGAGTGATCAAAATCGTCTTGCAAGACGATGTAGAATCTATTCACTAATTACGGCAACAGTAGTTTACCACTGTTTAAAAATCATAATTCGATTGACAGAAAACAAATCCGGGTTAATAACTAAAACCGAGGTAAACACATCAAATATAAGAGGAAAACAACGAAACACTGAAGTGCAATAAAGAAAAATGACATCAATGTATATAAACGATCAATCGAACTATTATATAACGACTGCAATATTTCTGACTTGGTACAGTACATTTTAATAAAACATGATGGGTTAAAACTTGTTTTGATCAAACGTCGCAATATAGTTTTCAAAAGTACCAGGATTATAATTTTATACGCCAGACGCGCGTTTCGTCTACATAAGACTCATCAGTGACGCTCATATCAAAAGAGTTAAAAAAGCCAAATAAATACAAAGTTGAAGAGCATTGAGGACCCAAAATTCCAAAAAGTTGTGCCAAATACGGCTAAGGTAATCTACTCCTGGGGTAAGAAAATCCTTAGTTTTTCGAAAAATTCAAAGTTTTTTACACAGAAAATTTATAAAAATGACCATATAATTGATATTCATGTCAACACCGAAGTGCTGACTACTGGGCTGGTGATACCCTCGGGGACGAAACGTCCACCAGCAGTGGCATCGACATATAATGATTGTAAGTAGGTATTTTTTTAAGAATCTCAAGGATCTGCAAACTTTATTTTCTTTAATAAGCTTATATGGTTTAAATGCACAAGTAAATTACATTTGTAGAGAACGAATAAAGGCAACAGTAGTTAGTCTATGTTAAAATCTCATGATTTGTTTGAGGATAAAAACAAACACAGGTAACTCATATACGTTCAGAGGGAAACGTGAAAGAGTGATCGAGTACGTAATGTGTCTCTTTTTGTGAATTTTTTTTTTTTTTACCGTTAATATTATTACTGCAACTGGGTGGATGCACCTGCTAGTGGACTGTTAGTACCCGAGGGTTTCACCAGCCCAGTAGAAAATACGGATTGGTTTGTGTTATTAAAATTTGCTGTTACAAAATATTAGAAATTATTATGAATTAAGGAATGTATCTCTATCATGCAAAGCTCTGATTCCTTTCACGGATTTGGCTATACTTTTTGGTACCTTTTGGATAATAGCTCTTCATCTTTTATATCAGCTTTGGTTTCAAATATTTTGGCCTCGAGCATCACTGCAGAGACATGTATTGTCGAAATGCACATTTGGTGTAGGAAAATTGGTGCTGTTAATATTATTGTACCATCTTTTACCAAAACATAGTTATCTTATAGTTATGACCTTTTATCTACCGTTATTTCTTGCATAACTATAGATTTTTCTCATTTCAAACTGCACGGAGTGGTATACTAAAAAGTTATACGAAATACTACTTTAATTTAAATGGCTTATTAAATACCATTAGACGATATTACGGCATGTATGATGACTATTTGTTAGTTCATTGATGTCTTTCAAAGGTTCGTCAATTGCAACGGACAAATGTAAAATTCAGGACGAAAGCATCTTTTTGTTACTAGATAGATGATAGTTAAAAAATATCTAAGTATAAAAGAAGATGTGGTATGATCACAAATGAAACTCTCCACAAGAGACCAAAATGACACAGAACTTAACAACATATGTCACCCTACGGCCTTCAACAATGAGCAAAGCCCATACCGCATAATCAGCTACAAAAGGACCCGAAATGACAATATAAACAATTCAAACGAGAAAACTAACGGCCTTATTTATTTAAAAACATAAAAGTTTTCTTACCTACAAGTGTTGTATTATATGCAACACCAACAGCACAATAGTTATTCCCCTTTGTTGCACCTATAACACCCGCAACCGTTGTTCCGTGACTGAAAGAATACAAAATATCATGTAGTCATGCGTCACAATACAAGCCTTACAATTTGATGAATAATTGAATTTGAATACAAACAATGAACAACAAAACTGTTATCAAATGTGGAGCAGCGACACAGTTGCAGGGCGAAGGGATCCTGTTGGTAAAGCTTTAGTAGTCTATGTAGTGTTTTGTACACTTTTGTTTTTGTTGTTTGTTATTGGGTTTGGTTATCAAATTGATATCTCCCACTTTATTCAATCTAAACAAAAGATTACCATTACTTTGTTTATTTACTTTATATAACAACAAGGATTTTAACTTCTTCATGAGTAACTGAACATGCCTTTTTTTTTTAATTGTCTGGACTGTTCAATTATCCATAGAGTTATATGTCCTGGTCGTATTATGCATAATATATATAGTCGTCTGTCCTTACCATTTTACCAATTGAGTTGTCTGTCCTTGTCGAAATACCTATGGAGTTATCTGTCATTTTCTATCCATAGGGTTATCTGTCCTTGTCGAAATACCTATGGAGTTATCTGTCATTTTCTATCCATAGGGTTATCTGTCCTTGTCGAAATACCTATGGAGTTATCTGTCATTTTCTATCCATAGGGTTATCTGTCCTTGTCGAAATACCTATGGAGTTATCAGTCATTTTATATCCATAGGGTTGTCTATCCTTGTCGTATCACCCTTAGAGGTATTTGTTATTTTTGTTATACCGGTACCCGTGAAGTTGTCTGAATGTATGTTTAACTATTGTTGTATGCCATGGAAATTACATGGAGTCGTCTGTGCTTGTCTAATAACAATGGAGATGTCTGTTCTGGTAGTATTACAAATGAAGTTGTCTGTCCCTGTTATACAACTTATGGAGTTATCTGTCCTTGTTGTATTACCATGGAGTTGTCTGTCATTGTCGTGTCAGTAAGGAGTTTCTTATTTTTCTTATTCTATTGCAATGTGCTAAGTTTTCTGTATATTATTTTTATTTGTTGTCCGTTACCTTCTAGCAGCAAATCCCTTAAACTCTTACCATAAAAGGTACTTATAAGTTTTGTAAAAACTAAGTCTTATTTGGTTTATAGTGTTTATTTCTTATATGCATTTATCATCTTACTACAAGGTTGAATCTGGCGGGTTTGGGTCGTTGTCATCGTTGTAATAATCATATGAACTTGATTCGTCCTACAAAATAATTCTATATTAAAAAAAAATGAAGATAAGATAAGATAAGATAAGATAAGATAAGATAAGATAAGAAAGATAAGATAAGATAAGATAAGATAAGATAAGATAAGATAAGATAAGATAAGATAAGATAGAAGATAGATAAGATAATATAAGATAAGATAAGATAAGATATGTTGCTTGGTAACTTATCATATTAGTCAGATCGGTATGTATCTTTAGACAAAACTAACTGTTGCTATAGTAACAAACTAACTCGCCATATTTGTCAGATTGATATGTACCTTAACACAAATCTAACTTTTTCTTTGTAACGGACAAACTTAGAATATTTGTCAGATCGATTTATTATACTTCAGGTTAAAATACCATATTGATTTTGATTGGTTAATACGAGGGTGTTGATTTACTCTTTTTTTCTCTTATTACCGTAATGTTGTTATGCACATGACGTCATATAAAATACTTTTAGAATGAAATTAATCTGTAAAAGATAATAATTATAGGACATTCAGTATAACAAATTGAATATCACATAGCTGAGAGGGTGATATAGCAGATTTGTAGCCCTCGAAAAAACTTGTCAACAATGTTTTCTCGGGGAACAATCTGCTCTATCAGCCTCTCAGCTATGTGTTATTTGTTTAATGAACCTTAAGACGATCTATTAACTGTTGCTTGGTTACGAACTAACTCATCATATAAGTCAGATTAGTGTGTATCTTAAGACAAATCTAACTGTTGCTTGGTAACGGAACTAACTCATCATATTAGTCAGATTAGTGTGTATCTTAAGAGAAATCTAACTATTGTTTGGTAACGGAACTAACTCATCATATAAGTCAGATTAGTGTGTATCTAAAGACAAATCTAACTGCTGCTTGGTAACGAACTAACTCATCATATTAGTCAGATTAGTGTGTATCTTAAGAGATATCTAACTGTTGCTTGGTAACGAACTAACTCATCATATTAGTCAGATTAGTGTGTATCTAAAAACAAATCTAACTGTTGCTTGGTAACGAACTAACTCGTCATATTAGTCAGATTAGTGTGTATCTAAAGACAAATCTAACTATTGTTTGGTAACGAACAAACGCATCATATTAGTCAGATTAGTGTGTATCTAAAGACAAATCTAATGGTTGCTTGGTAACGAACTAACTCATCATATAAGTCAGATTAGTGTGTATCTAAAGACAAATCTAACTGTTGCTTGGTAACGAACTAACTCGTCATATTAGTCAGATTAGTGTGTATCTAAAGAGAAATATATCTGTTGCTTTGTAACGCACTAACTCATCATATTAGTCAGTTCGGTAAGTAGCTTAAGACAAATCTATCTGTTGCTTGGTAACGAACTAACAAACCATACTTGTCAGATGGACATGTATCTTAAGAAAATCTAACTGTTGCTTGAGTTGGTAACGAACTAACTCATCATATCCATCAGATTGATATGTTTCTTCAAACAACTGTAACTGTTGCTTGGTAACGAACCGACTCACCACATTTGTCAGAAAGAGAAATCTAACTGTTGCTTGGTGACTCACCATATTTGTCAGAAAAACAAATCTAACTGTTGCTTGGTAACTCAACATATTTGTCAGAAAGACAAATCTAAGTGCTGCTAGGTAAATCACCATATTTGTCAGAAAGACAAATCTAACTGTTGCTTGGGAACTCACCATATTTATCAGAAAGACAAATCTAACTGATGCTTGGTAACTTACCATATAAGTCAGAAAAAGACAAAACTAACTGTTGGTTGGTACCTCACCATAATTTTCAGAAAGACAAATCTAACTGTTGGTTGGTACCTCACCATATTTGTCAGAAAGACAAATCTAACTGTTGGTTGATACCTCACCATATTTGTCAGAAAGACAAATCTAACTGGTAGTTGGTACCTGACCATATTTGTCAGAAAGACAAATATAACTGTTGGTTGGTACCTGACCATATTTGTCACAAAGACAAATCTAACTGTTGCTTGGTAACTCACCTGTTTATCAGAAAGACAAATTTAACTGTTGGTTGGTACCTCACCATATTTGTCAGAAAGACAAATCTAAGTGTTGCTTGGTAACTCACCATATTTGTCAGATCTATATGATTTGTTTGCATCAACGTATCTATAACACCAACTTTGATACCTTTTCCTGTGTACCCTAAGGCCCAGGCCTCTTCAATTCTATGTGTGTATCGCATTACACCGTTCTGCAAAATAGATAAAGTCTACTCTGAATAATCTGCATGCAAAAATGTTTTATAATTTTTCATTTGAGTTCGTATGAGATATGAATATTATCATTATTCTCTTAAGATTTAGTATCATCTATAAAGTCTCCATTTAGAACATCATTTTATAATTTGCTATCAAAGAAAACAGGGCTTATAACTTAAAACGCCAGACGCGCGTTTTGTCTACATAAGACTCATCAGTGACGATCAGATCAAAATAGTTATAAAGCAAATGAGGTATAAACTTAATGAGTATTGAGGATCCAACATTTCGAAAAATTATGCCCAATACGGCTAAGGTTATCTATACCTTGGATAAGAAAATCCTTAGTATTTTGAAAGGTTAAATTATTTTGTAAACAGGAAATTTATACAAATGACCATATACTATTAATTGATATTCATGTCAACATCGAAGTGCTGACTACTGGGCTGGTGAAACCCTTGGGGACGAAACGTCCATCAGCAGTGTTATCAACCCAGTATTGTAAATATTTATTAAGAGTATCAGGCTTATAATTTAAAACGCCAGACGCGCGTTTTGTCTACATATGACTCATCAGTGACGCTCACATCTAAATAGTTATAAAACAGACACCAGTTTATTGTTATAATATTCATGTATTTCTGGTAAGAAATAAAATTGAGAATGGAAATGGGGAATGTGTCAAAGAGACAACAACCCGACCATAGAAAAAAACAACAGCAGAAGGTCACCAACAGGTCTTCAATGTAGCGAGAAATTCCCGCACCCGGAGTCGTCCTACATAATTTATGTAAACCTCTTTTAACAAATAATGACGTACTAAATGCCACATATCAGTCAACTCGGGGTCTGGATTAGCTGTGTCAGCATAAGTCATTACAATTTCCTTCCTGTCTATATTCAGAAACTTGACCTAAAATGCAACACAAATATGAATTTGAAAAAAAACCCTTTTCACACAAAATGACTACATACCTGATAAATTGGCCTTTTTTAAAATATCGGCCTTTTGGTATAAATCAACCAGTTGTAATATATCGATATTTTTATAAAACTGACCTGTATGAATATATCGACCTGTTGTGATATATTGACCTGTCTTATTTTTCAATATGTTGTAATATATAGAGCTGTTGTAATATGTTGACCTGTTAAGGTATATCGACCTGTTGTAATATTATACAAATATAGCCTTTGAATGAGGTCGATACAAGGATATATTGACCTGAAAGAAGTATATTGACTGAGGACGTAGTCCTCCGAGTTCGATATACTTCTTTGTGTCGATTTATCCTGTATTGACCTCATACAAAAGCTATATTTGTTATATTATTAATTTCCGACCATATTTGTATCAAAATCGTCATTTAGGTTTGTTGGAATTTTATAGATATTACTTAATCTCCTTGATAATACCAACATATTAGTTGTTATTTCATTTACTTCTTTTTGTGCATCTTATGTATTTGAAGATGTTTTTCGTCAAATAATCGATCACAGACATCATGTGTTTCAATATCCTTGAATTCATTACATGACGTCACATAGTATATCAGTTTTTAGATATTCTAAAAATAACCATGCGATATGCTTTTTGCCGGTCAATATGCATTTTGCTATCCGCCGTTTTCTCTCTACCTTTGAAAATATAGTTTAACATGTGACTATCCCTAAACGAATCAAATTTGTTAAAATATACGAATTAATAATGATTTATTGAGATAAACTGACCTGTTGTGACCTGTTGTAGGATATCAACCTGTAGTAATATATCGAACTGTTGTAATATACTGACATTTTGTAATATATCGAACTGTTGTAATATACTGACATTTTGTAATATCGGCCTGTTTTACATAATGTCCTGTTGTAATATACTGACATGTTGTAGTATACTGACATGTTGTAGTATACTGACATGTTGTAGTATACTGACATGTTGTAGTATACTGACATGTTGTAGTATACTGACCTGTTGTAGTATATTGACCTGTTGTAGTATACTGACCTGTTGTAGTATACTGACCTGTTGTAGTATACTGACCTGTTGTAGTATACTGACCTGTTGTAGTATACTGACCTGTTGTAGTATACTGACCTGTTGTAGTATACTGACATGTTATAGTATACTGACCTGTTGTAGTATACTGACCTGTTGTAGTATACTGACCTGTTGTAGTATACTGACCTGTTGTAGTATACTGACATGTTGTAGTATATCGACCTAGTATTGATGTGCTGACATTTTAATATTCGATAACTATTAAGAGGGGGAGGACATGGGTAAGGGAGACAGGGATAAAAGGGGTGGGAGAAAGGAGAAAGGGGGTATGAGAAAGGAGAGGAAGGCTGGGAGAAAGGAGAAAAAGTTGGAGAAAAAAATAAGATATGAAAAAATAAAATATCTCTCTTCTTTCCGGTAAATTAAAAAAATAAAATAAGGAGAAGAGGGGTAGGAGAAAGGAGAAGAGGAGTGGGTGGAGGGAGAAGGGTACCCCATGTCCTCCCCCTCATTTAAGAATTAAGATGAAATATAATCAACTTCATTAGACCGTTTGATTACTTCTTTAGAGCACACTCTGTCGTGGTTGCATGTTAACCTAGCTTTCTCATTAGCAGTATTTTAACGAACATTAGTTATAACAGATCAGAAGGCTGTACCGCAACAATAAAAACAAATAATTAAATTTGAGCAAGTACCTTCTTTTCATTTGTCATGTGCAGTATATCATTGTCATCCTCATTCTGTCCCTTTGTACCATCTACTAACTGCTTTGACATTTTGGACTCGTCCAATGAAAACTTATAGTAAGTTTCTCCGAATAATTCAAACTGTAATATTAAAAATGTATATAATGTCTATACCTTCGTATGAATATATAATTGGATCGATGATTGGATCGATGAATTGACTGATGAGTGAACGGACGAATATATTGATTCATGAATTGATTCATGAATTGACTGATGAGTGAACGGACGATGATATGAAACAATAAATCAACAGGTGACTCTATTGATGAGTAAGCTTACGAATAAATGGTTTGATGAATAGATTGACGAGTGAACGGACTAATAGATGGCTTAATAAATAGAATGATGAATTAACTGATGAGTAAATGGACAATTAGATGGATTAATACATGGAATGACGAATTTACTGGTGAGTGAAAGGATGATTGAATGGCTTGATTAATGTAATGACGAATGTTATGATGAATGAATTAGAGAAACGAGTGATGAGTGAACGGACAAATGAACGGAATGATAAATTAACTGATGAGTGAACGAACGATTGGATGGCTTAATAAATAATTAAGATTTCATACTTACACTTATGTCTTTGTTCTGAAAATATTTGGTGGGATGTTTTTGTATCTCGTTTTCTATTTATACCACAATCATTATACCCGCAAAGCTGAAAACATTTTAAAGCGGTAGACCAGGTTAAAGACATTTAATCCATGAAAATAAGGCTTTTCTAATCAAGCCATTCTGAGCTATTTATCATTTGGCCTTACCTGTTTTGACAGTTTGAACTTAGGATATCTAGATAGAATATCTTGAATATCTTCTTCAGTGCCGCCTGGTTGGAGTTTGATGATTATGTCTGTTGATGCAGGATTTTGTTCGAGGTCCAAGCTACTTCCTCGGTTAATTATATCGTCTGTGTTATTGAGTTCAAATTGATTGCTTTGTAATCCGTTGACCAGAATTATCAGGACAATAAACCGTGTAGACGCCATACTGTCAAAGAAATAAGTCAATTATGTATAACGGGATACATATCACTGAAACAGTAACCTAACGAATAGAATTAGCAGGAAAATTAGCAGTGAAGATATCATGCTGTCAAATTAGTAGGTCAATTATGAATAACGAAAATCATGAAATATATATTACCAAAACAGCAACCTATCGACAGGAATCTCATATTCACAAAGAGGTCAACAGTCTTTAACAATAGGTATTCGCTAGATATATATATATGTAATTGCTTACCCGCTTAAATTGTTTCACATTTTATCATATTGGAGAAATTTGTAGTTTTCCCATATGCGATATGGATTTTGCTCTTTGCTAAATGCTGTGTCGCGACTTAAATGTATATTGTACTATAGTAACATACCTATATATACTTCATGTTGACTCATATGGATGTTTGTCTTTTTGGCAACAATACCACATCTTCATATTTAAAACAGATATAATATCTTGTACTAAAAAATGCATGCAACTTCAATGGTGAATTGTACTGCTATTTGTCAATACTTTTTCGTACAACATAACTTAAAATTACTTGAATGTTTGGATGTACTTACATTTTGATTTCAACAACTGGTTACAATGAAAGTTTATAATTATATATACATATATATATACAATGCAGTTTATTCCTATTCAAAACATCAGGAAATATATATAATCTGATTAATCATAGCAAAGTTTAGGAATATACGGATATATCTATATCCTTAACCTTAGTTCACTGACTCCATTAATCTCTCAATAATGTCATTGCACTTATTGTCGTCTCAAATTGTAATTTTAATCAAATGTAGAGTCTCTCTGACTTAAAGCGCTAAGTTGCTAGCTAGGAATTCAACACTTAAAACGACTAATCGAAATAGAAATGATAAACTGATACAATAAAGTCGCGAACTTATAAACCAGTTCATTTGGTATTTGTTTGTGTTTATTTAAAAAAAAAACTTTCGTATAATTGTAGTTATTTTTCTAGAAATACAGAATTTTATGCCTACAATATTGCACCTTATTCGGTGCTGTAATTGTTACACATTTGGCACTCTAAATTTTAAATACATGTAACTGTGCGCTATAAATGTTACACTAGTGAGCGATCTAAGTGCAATACCCTTGGGATCTCTAAGTAGTACATCATTGGCCGCTAAAAGTGTTACGCTCTAAATACTACATTATTGGGTGCTCTAAGTGTTCACAACTGGGCGCTTTATGTGTCTCAAGTCTAAAACAAACTTGAACCCGGACTGTATCTGAATTTTAAAAGAAAAAAATGTACTATTAGTTACACAGTGTGATTTGTCCTAATACGCGATTTTTACGAAAAATGTACGTTAATTTGTCAGATAACGTTAATTTATCAGATAAGTATCGGAAAGAGATGATGAGGATGGAAGTTTTTAAAGACCTTGACTGGCTATACAGCCCTTGCACGGTCGAGAAAGAGTTTACCGGTATATCAGGAAATCGAGAATACTGCACTGAAATATCACCTTACGATT
Organism: Mytilus edulis; assembly: GCA_019925275.1. Classification (NCBI taxonomy): domain Eukaryota; kingdom Metazoa; phylum Mollusca; class Bivalvia; order Mytilida; family Mytilidae; genus Mytilus; species Mytilus edulis. The sequence continues at coordinate 11,343,034 of CM034357.1, forward strand.
CATGTCTTTGCTATAATCATTTGTGTGTTGTTTGTTATGATGAAAGTTTGTTTCTTTTGCAAATAGTTATCAAAGGTACCAGGATTATAATTTAGTACGCCAGACGCGCGTTTCGTCTACATAAGACTCATCAGTGACGCTCAAATCAAAATATTTATAAAACCAAACAAAGTTGAAGAGCATTGAGGATCCAAAATTAAATTAAAATATGTTTTTGATTAACTTATTTGTTGAGACTTAGCTTTACCGGAGACATGTTTATGTCATTTGATTTACTTACTTGGCTAATACTTGAGGGGCGAAATATGTCTGAGGGACAGTCAAACTCATAGATTAAAATAAACCGACAACGCCATGGCACACAAACTAAAGAGACAAACAGACAAACAACATCACACAAGACACAACATAGAAAACTAAAGACTGAGCAACACGAACCCCACCAAATACTGGGGATGATCTCAGGTGCTCCGAAAGGGTAAGCAGATCCTGCTCCACAAGTGTCACAAGTTTATAGTTCACACGGCTTTCCAGTTAGGGCATGTCTCAATCATACACTTAAAAAAAGCCTGATGCAAATGAAATGTGTATGTATTATGGTAAAATCCAACAAAACGTTATAAACAATACACGGATTGAAGCAACTCCCTATATGTGATTTACTGTCTTGACTTTGTGTATTACTTTTGGCATATAAAATTTGAATGTCATTTGATATTTCAGATTTATTTTGTAATTTGTTATCATGTTAATACTGAGATAGTTTTTAAAAGGCATTAAAACCATAGTTTTGGAAAGTTGAATTGTATCGAGCATAATTTAAGAACAAGTTTTAAACCAAAAAAATGGTACAGTGAAATTGTGAACTGTTAAAGGTTTATTTTTGTAATTACTATCACTTGAAGTTAACCAATCATATGTGCACCTCTTTATTTCATGTGTACTAGCTCATGTAGCCCCTAGTTTCCAAAATATTAAATAGGAACACCATATAACAAAACTATGGTGCCTTGACACACTCACGATATATGTTAATTTATTATTTCGATTTTGTTTAACTGCAATGAAATTTAGGATTTATTTTACTTTGTACTTGTTTGGCCTTATACTTTTTCCATCCGAGCGTCACAGCTAAGTTTTATGTGCAAGAAACGCGTGTCTTGCGTATAAAATTATAATCTTGATACCTTTTATAACTATTTTACAAATTTCAAATTCAAGGGACAATTTTTTCGGCTATTTTTCGTATTATGATTTGTTGGTTTTATCACATAAAACTCTTGAGATAAAGTACGGTGATTGTCCTTAACATTAAGTAGGGATATCACATGACTGTTTACCTTCCTTGTCTGTAAAATGGTTTGTTAATTGATGGTAAGTAGGCTAATTGTTTCTTTCGTAAACAGACTAATATCGATAAGAAATCATATATAGACTTAACTTTTTATATACTTGTAATTATTTCCGCATCGTCTGTTTAACCATATCAGTCTTTCGTTTTAGTATGGTAAAAATAAGTCATATATTTATAGTACTCCCTTCCATTTATACCCAATTTAGATGAAGATAAAATCAGACAAAAGTCTCAGTTTTGATTCAAACTTGAAAGCAACAAAACTTTCGTTGCTTATCAGATAATTAGCTTTTTCATATTCATTTTTTAAATTACAAAACGTGTAATTAGGTCTTTCCACTTTTCGTGGATAACAAGAGTTGTCTCCCCACGTCCCATTGTTCTTGTCATCTTTATTTCTCTGAAACCGTTAAAGATTTTATCAAACTGTTTTCACCAAATTGTTCGTCTGCTCTTAAGAATGTTTGTTAAGTTAAACTGATGTTATTGGATGACATCTTGAGAGGGTTATTTTCCTTTGAAAATTTATCAAAGGTGAAATGTTGAATAAAATCATACATTATAAGTCATAGAGGCCTATTAAAGCTTTTTGATGTTGAGTCCTTGGTTCACTTGGAGGAAATTGAAGTCTAGTTCAAAGGTCAAGGTCATGTTCAAAATTTTTAATGTTGCTTGTTATCTTTATTCCGAAGATACCATAACAGTTAATGATATGATGTTTTTTGCCAAATAACTTTTCACAATAAGGCGCAACTTCAACCCATTTAAGTCAAAGTGCTTTGGTCAACCCTTATAGGAGTGTACTCCCCTTATGCATTTGAAATCAGTATTACTCCACAACCTTACAAGTGATTGATCTGAAGTCAAGATTAAAGGTCAATTTGACGTTCTAGATTTTGACCTTTGCTAAAAAATAGTAGTGGTTCATTATTAAACAATTTTAAAGTCTCCTGTACTTTGTTGTAGACACTTCATCATTTATCAGGTCAACCGGAAATGATCGTATTTTAATTGCAAGTAGATTATTTCAGACCAATCTTATGAAAAAGCATCTTATTTTTTTTATATCAGTTTGAAGTAACAAATCAAATTAACAAGGAGTAACATTTTCCAACACCGTTTTTTTAAACTTCATTCTTATTATCGAGGTGGAAAGACATTCAATTGTTCTCTGAAGAATTGGTTTTTAATCTATATATGTACTTCTTCTTGTATGGGTTTTCAAATGCAATATGTACATAAAATGTAAATGAAAACAAAAATAACACGTATATGTGTCTTTATTCAGTTCGCGATAACGATGGTTAAAGGCTCTATATTGTTTATCTTGTTTTCATAATTATGATATGCGACATCTCTCCACCCAAGTAACAATGTGTTAAACAAGTATAGGTAAAAAACGGACTTCAACATGGAGCCTTGGTTCGCACCGAACAGCAAGCTATAAAGAGCTCCAAAATTACTAGTGTAAAACAATTCAAACAAGAAAACTAACGGTCTATAATCTATATGAAAAACGAGAAACACTTATGAACCACATCAGACCTGGGTCAATTACATGCCAAAGTAATTAATTACATTCCAATTACATTGATTTTTAAATGTTATTGATTTTATCACAATTACATTGAATTTCAAATGTAATTAATAACATTTCAATTACATTGAAATATAATTAATTACATTTCAATTACTATAATTCAAAGGCTCCCATCATTATGTTATAGTTCTATATACTTTGATCCACAAACGCCCAAATTATTTTAATCGAGTAATGGTATTAACAATTTGTTGGTTCTTACAAATTCTAAAGAACTTCTGGGCAATTTTAAATCTCGGTCTATTTCTGAAATAAAGTGTAACATACTTTTGATTTTTTAACCCTGCATGCCAACATTCCCCATGTGAAATTCTAAAATTTCTCCCTATTTGGCGTATACATTTTCTGACGTCAGAAACATGAACTAATGAATGTGTTTTTGATTTGATAGATGCTTTTGTGCTTTTTTATAAATTGTTTCTTTTAAAATTGTAACACAGTGATAACTGCTGTACCCTTAATTTGACTATTTTATTTTTTAAGTCTGTTTTATTCACGAATCATTGTAAACATAACGGAATTTGATGAGACTGTCGTACAAATGAGACGTTTAGCGCTATTAAACCAGGTTGAATCTACCATTTTCTACATAGGAAATGCATGCCTGTATCAAGTCAGGAATGAAACAGTTGTTCTCCCTTCGTTTGAAGTGTTTGGAATCTTGATTTTGCCTTTTTGATTAGGATTTATATCTAGAAATTAACTATGAGGGTCAGTTGAAAACAAAACTTTACGACAAAAGAGATTTCAGTGAAATGGTGAAGTATTGGGAAGCTGAAATCATCACTTCGTGAATTTTACTGACGCCATCACGAGTTGGTTGACCGTTATGGAAATCTGTTACATAGATGATATCGGATATGTTCCATTTGTCGTTACCTACAATCCCGTTCCCTTTTCACGAGTGTGACCTCCCGAATTAGACTTTTTAACTTTTATCTCTGTCATTTTTACCTATTCTTTCTGTTTTTTTTGTTCACGCATCATTATTAATATCATTAAATATGAATCGTTTTTCGTACAAGTGAGAGGTTTAGCGATTTTAAACCAGGTTAATTCCAAAATTTTCTACATTCGAAAATGCCTGTAAGAAGTCAGGAATATGATAGTTGAAGAGGCAAAATGTTTTAGTTTTCCATTTTATGCAATTGTTTAATTGTAATTCAAAGTAATTGAAAAATAATTCATAATTAACTGGCAAAAAGGCAATGTAATGCATTACTTTCAATAACATGTAATTGAAAATATGCTCAATTTCACATTACATAGCTTTTCAGATATTTCAATTACATTTTCCATTACCCCAGGTCTGAACCACATAAACAAACGACAACCCCTTAACAGCAGGTTCCTGTTCCAGGTCATGTGCAAACAAATGCAGCGGATTTAAACGTTTCAATAGGAGCCAACCTTCACCCTAACTTGGAAGGTTTCTTTTTGACTCTTTTGATTAATGCTCTAATTGGATCTACTCGGACAGTTTTTCCTCAGACCATGGTTTAGTTGCACCCTACGATGAGTCACCTTATAATTTTAAACTTAAACTGAAGAAATTGTTTCCTAAAAACTATTGCAAATAAGAAGCGAAAGATAATTAAGTGTTCATTCAAGTCAAAAACAAACTGACAACGCCATGGAAAACAGAAAAAGGCTAAAATACAGGCAACAATATTCAAAACAATATAGACAACTAAAGACTGAGCAATACGAACCTCTCTAAAAACCGGACAGGGGGTCGATATCAGGTGCCATGGGAGGGTAAGTAAATCTGGATACACATGCAAGGATAATTAATGCATACAATAATACAATATACTATACTAGTTTAAGCAGTTTTCATATATTTTCAGGAACATGGCCAGTAATTGGAGTAATTGTGGTGTCTGTGATTATCGTCAGGTTACCAAGCCATCAATAGTATGGTGTTCCAAATGTGATGAAGGACTATGCGGAGATTGTGACGAACATCACAGTATTTCAAAGGCAACAAGAAACCACGAAACAGTTTCTATCACCGAATACCGGAAGTTACCGTCAGAAATTCTCCAAATCGCCCAGTTCTGCAAAATACATTAAGAAAAGTATGAACTTTTTTGCAAAAAAACACGACTGTCCCTGCTTCAAGAAATGTGTGAAAATGCATAACGACTGCAAATATTCAACTGACATCAATGAAATCATAACAAACGTCAAAACATCAAATGCTTTTTATGGTATCGAACAAACTATATTAGGACTTGCAGAGAATGTAAGGCGAATACGTACTAACCGAGAAGACAACTTAAAATCACTGGAAATGGAGAGAGGAGAAATAGAAGCAGAAATCAAACAAACAAGAATGAAGTTAAACAATCATCTAGATAAACTTCAAGATAAAGTACTGAAAGAATTAATGACAGCTGAACAAACCGAAAGCAAGAAACTACAAAAGTTACTGACTACATTAAAATCTAAGGAAACGGAGATAGCAGAATACCAAACAAACATTGGTAATATTAAACAGCATGCATCCGAACTTCAAACCTTGTTGGCCATCAAACAAATCGAAAAGGATTTAAAAGTCGAAGAAAAATTTATTCAGTCGATTACTGAAAGCGACACCACAAACCAGGTCAACATTTTATGCCAAATTAACCAGTCTTTGCAACTAATCAATGGGAACGTCCAGAAGTTTGCAGAACTTAGTATCAGTTCTGTTCGATGTGATATGTCCATTCAGAAACAGAAGGACAGACAAGCCCAGATTATGGTAGCAGTTCCAACCAGAAACATCGATAACTTGACTCTGACATTAACAGAAATTATCAATACAGAGTTGTCATATACCAGCTGTTGTTATAAGCTCCTAGATGGAAGGATGATTTTCTCCTGCAATGACCAAAAAAAGATAAGCGTATTCAAATCTGACGGTACGAAAGATTTTGAAATAAATAAAATCGGTCCTACGTTTGATATGGTATTTATTGGTGATGATTCTATTGCTATAACATCTAGGGATTCAAATAAGATAAATATAATCGACCTAAAGAAGCAAAAGCTAAAGAAACCAATAAAAATAAAGTCAAACAATGGTGGAGCAGTACACAAAGACTTAGACGAACATTTGATTTTACATTGTGCCAAGGAGAAAGGACTACAGATGATTAGTCTTAGTGATGAATCCGTCACAAATATTATAAACACCAAACTTTCAGACTTTACGTACGTCACAACACTCGGTGATAAGCTATTTTACACACACAGAGACAATAACAGTGTTACATGTTGTGATTACCATGGTAACATACTGTGCACATTCTGTGATACACGTGTTCTGAAGTGTCCATTCGGTATATCTGTAGACAATGATGGTAACGTGTTTGTAGTTGGTCGTCTTACTGACAATGTGGTCGTCATTTCTCCTGATTGACAACGCCACAGAGAACTTTTATCAATTGGAGATGAAATATCACAACCACAGGATCTGCACTATGAAACATCAACCGATACATTGTTAGTGGCAAATCGATCCCTTGATGCGTTGTTGTTTAAAGTTAAATGATTAGGCTTATTTTTAATTTTATTTCCTAAAAATTTCGTGTTATATTCATATAAAATAATTTTGAATACGATATTATCGTCCTTTTTTTATAATGTTATAAATGTCCTAAGTCACACTGTCACGTTTCGACGACTAGGTTTTAGTACTTTTAGAAATGCTACGTTTCATGTATTGTTTTCTCATTTTGTAACGGTCAGTACGTTTTTACTAGTTATGCCACCTTTTTATACGATGTCTACGTATTGTCACGTTCTGTTAGGTTTTCTATTGGTTCACTACGTTTAAAGTACGTTTCGCACATTTTCTACGGTTTGTACTTTTTACGCAGTATCAGTGTCACTACGATGTGATCATTCAGCTATGAAACGGCGTCATATAGTAAATAAAATTCAGAAAAGATAGGGAGCAAGTTACTTCATAAAGAAAAAGGAGAAAAGCTCTCTTTAAGAGATGTGCGAAGATCCAGTAGATTTGCAAACTCAATATGCCTTATTTTCTGAACACATTTTGAAAAGGAATATTAAAAAAAGAAATTAAAACTGAATGAAGAAGTGATGTGCAACATAGAAATTAAAATTACACATTGCTGGTTAAACCTAAATCAGTATTACAGTAAGTTTCCTCTGTATTCTCCACAGTGTTTTTCAAGACAGAAACACACACAAAGAACAATATTTTAAAACACTTGGATAAATTAAAAAATGGCGAAAAGGAAAAACCTTTATTTGATAAAAAAAAAAAAAAAAACTCTTTTCTCTTTCCCAATGCATACAAACTTGAAAGACATGGTACTCTGAGCAATGAACTTGTTGCAAACATATTCAATACCAGTGTGTGTGTTAAATTTATGAACATGACCAACAGAGAAAAAAATATAAAAAGGTACCAGTCAAACTAATCACGAGTTGTCGAGTCCCTTAAATAAATATAAAGATAAGTGTCACCAGGCAATGGTTTGTGCTCCTCAGTGGTGATGGATATAACCTTGGTTAATAAGTTTATTCTAATTGGTCTAAATAGATGTTCGAAACACGTTGGGTTTACTTGTATAGATTTGATAACGATGTATTGAATTAACTGCGTAACAATATTCCAAAATTTTCTCAATTCCATCCGTTGTCTGTCCATATTGCTCTTAGACTGAGTAAATATGGATACACCTAGTTTGGTTAGACGTAGAAGAAAATAAGCATAAGTATTTATACGCATAGACACTTAATATTGCCAAGAAAATGTCATGAAACCTAGTAATGCGAACCATGTAGAGTACTGTATAAAGGCAACAGTAATATACCGCTGTTCAAAACTCGCAAATCTATGGACAAAAAACAAAATTAGGGTTACAAACTAAAACTGAGGGAAACGCATTAAATATAAGAGGAGAACAATGACACAACATTAAAAAAGATGTAACACACACAGAAACGGACTAAGTATTAGACAAAATCCGATGAAAATAACAAATATAACATATATCAAAACCAAATACATGAATTTGGGATAGAAAAGTACCGTGACACGTCTTATAGTTATGTGAATTCACACTCAAATATAAGAAAAAAACAAAGGACACAACGGAAACACAACGTTAAAATGTTACAAACACAGAAACAAACTATGATATAACAATGGCCATATTCGTGGCCATACCGTACACAAACCTTATGAAACGTAGCAGATACGTACTTAACCGTAATAACTCATAGTAAATAAAATTGAGAATGGAAATAGGGAATGTGTCGAAGAGACAACAACCCGACCATAGAACAGATTAGAATTAGAATCTAATACGTTTTAGTATGTACCGGGTGCGTTTTTAATACGAATTTCTACTTACCTTCTTCGTTTTACTGCGCTTTTTCTACGTTTTAATACAAAACTACGTATGAGGGTCTGGATTGTGCTAACCGAATATTGAATGATTGACATAAGAGGAAAAAAAAGAAAATATTTAAAAAAAAAAATGTGCTTATACCCAAATATTACGAAATAGGAAAAACCAATAAAGAACAGAGAACAATGATATAAAGAATACAAAAATAAAAAAACACGCTTTATCATAGATCTTTCATTAAATTGTTACCAAACCCTTATTGATGATAAATTAAATGACTTGAATGAAAATAATAAAATATATCTACATAAATTTCTTAGTCAAGTGTTCAGCTATTAAAGAATATGTATGATAACTTTTATTTTTGCAATAATTTTTGAGCCAAATAAGGGTCTTATTGCCCCTACTCCTTTAATTTCAATGACCAAATGGAATACTACGTATCGCAACCAAATAAAGAAACAAGAAAAATGTGAACCAAATTTAAAATAAGCGACCATTGTCTTTTAATAGAAACTGGAAGATATACAAATATACCAAGAAATGAAATAAAATGTAAAATATGTAATATCTTAGATGATGACTTCTATTTCTCTTCGACAGTAAAGATAATAAAAATAAAAGAGAATTTTTCTATAATATAACATGCAAAAATATGTCAATTTCAATACACTTAACTTAAGTGATAAACTCGTTATTATACTTAATCCATCAACACCAAATGATATAACAAAAAAACAGTTGTTTCTTTTATTAAATGCTTTTAACATGTCGAGTTTTTACAAGTTTGATTTGTCTATGTATATGCTATGACCAAAATTGGTTTTTATTTGTTTCGCAAATAAAGAATAAATAAAAGGTATTTGCAATGTCAATAAAATGAACCCACTCGTATGTTTCTTGTTCCTGCATGTTCAGCTCTTTTAATTCAGAAGAATATCGAAAATTTTGATCAGGTATAAAGTAAAATCACAAAAATACTGAACTCAGAGGAAAATCAATTTGGAAAGTCCATAATCACATGGCAAAATCAAAAAACAAAACGCATCAAAAACGAATGGACAAGAACTGTCTCTTTGAACGATTTCATGTTCTGTATATAAAAACAAAGAACCAATGATAACAGAATGTGAAACTATTCAAAAAATGAAATTGACTTCATGATTTTACCATGTTTGTGTCATTTAGTCGCATGTGGAGAGTTGTCTCGTTGGAAATCATACCACGTTTTTTTTATATTCATGATTTGAAAACATACAGCAATCTTTGAACATGCGCAAAATTGCGGTAGGGTTAAACATGTTGTGTGAATTTCAACCCTCCCTCTATACCTCTAGTCAATTTAGAATAAACACACACACAGCAATTCACACAGTCAAACTCATTTCAAAAAAGTCAGAGTAACAAAGAAACTAAACAAAATCACAATTATTATAATGCATTAACTAACAAAGGAGTACAAGCAGTTACTGACATGCTAGATCCAAGCCTCAATTTAACTAATTGAAGAAATATAACACCTTGCTAAAGTGGTGGATCAATTTGCTGTACTTGAGGTATAAATATTGCAGCTAATTCCGTCTGGTCAGAATGCAGACGTTAAATCTGTTTAATCGTGTATGCTGCGTGTCCAGCTCGTTGCACATTCAAGAAACCCTTGCAGCAAATTTCTGAGGCTAAGTAGGTGGTTTGTTTTAAGGAAACAATTGTTATACATTTCAAATATTTATATATTTTCAAGTCGCAGTAACAAAAACGTCATCCTGGTCGACAAATAATGCAGAACTTACCCTCTTTACCCAGCATTTTAGGTTGTTTTTAATATGCCTATAATAATCGTCACTCGACAAAACAGCAATTAATCATTCATATGATTATGTTCGTCTTTTTGTGTCCATTTTTCATCTGCATGTGATTTTCGGTTGATGACTTTTTGTTGTTGAGGGAGTGGGAAAAAGAACACCTAGACCATTATGCATAATATGTCAACCGAACAGTTGTATGACAGTATTGTATGGCAAGCCGTTTTACTATTTATTTAACTTTATGATATTTCATTAACTTTATAAGATATTTTATGTAGGTAATGAGATAACTCATATAGTTTATAAGATATCTTATGAATTAAATAAAGTATCTTATATAGTTTATAAAAGAGGGACGAAAGATACCACAGGTACAGTCAAACTCATAAATCTAAAACAAACTGACAACGCCATGGCTAAAACTGAAAAAAGACAAACAGACAAACAATAGTACATATGACACAACATAGAAAACTTAAGATATCTTTTATATTATATTAGATATTTAATTAAAAAAAAGATCATATAAGATATCTCATGTGTTTAATGAGATATATTATAATAGTATACTCTTGAAAGGGGCATGTCAGAAAATAAAATAAATCTGATGTATACAGATAATGGCAAACACACAATAAAAAGGTTAGCTTAAACCTATTATATTTGAAAAAGTAACAAAAATTAAAAACAATAATTTAAATAATTTCTTGAGTCCCAAGCGCTTTTCTGGATTTACTTTCATCAGGAGCGCTAAAATCCGAAGATAGACAAGCACCGAAAATCGTTGAAGAGCTATATTTCAAAAAATCTAAAATAAATTCATCTAAAGCCAATTTTGCATGAAGGAGTTGAAACCTTAGTTTCATAATATTTCAAAATTTATTAACGGACAATTTTAGTAAAGTTTGTCAGTACCGAGGCACTCACTACTGAGCTGATGATACCCTCGGGGACTGATAGTCCACGATCAGAGGTGTTGACCTAGTGATGGATCCAAAAGGGATTGAACACACGTTATAACAACATTAGTGACGTACTCTCCCTATAAAAATATAAACCCAAGTACATCAGATAATTATGAAAAACACAGTAGCAATACATGTAATACAAACTACAAACACAAAACAACAAAAACAAAATAATGCAATATAATATGGAATAATATATAAAAAGGTTAACACTACATTAACTGAAGTAATCATATGAGTTTACTCGACTTAGGGAAGACATTAACAGTTCCATGTAGAATAGATAAAAACTTAATTGACATAGTTTTTTTCACTAACCCTTCCCCCCACCCCTCTTAACTTAATTTGGGAAAACTGATTGACCAATATGGATATATGTAAAAATCAATGTTGGATTTAAAAAAGAATGCAGCAATTGTTTATATGATATATATATAGGTTGACATGTGCGGATTTGTTGTATGTGTGTGTTCTTAATATCATATTTGACCTTTTTACCGTAAAAATAACCATTGACAATTTACAGAAGATCATCGTAACTCCAAAAGGAGATAATCGTAACATGAAGACAAATAACATGAAAGATAATCGTAACTGTTTAAAATATATGTCTATGGTCATAGTAACTGGTTTTGTCAGAAACTTCTGCTAACGGACTATTAAATTTAAAAAATGTTGTGTAAAGATAACAACAAACGCGTAAACAACATTCGTGATCGAAATATTTTTTCAACATAAGGTAAGTTTGCAATTTTTCCACATCGTTTATATAAATATTGGTATACTATTCGGGACAACCACGTGTCAACGATATTAAGAATATAAAGCATCCTAAAGTTAAAAATATATACTGAATTATAGTTTGAAATACCATTATATTGTAACAGGAGCCTGTTCGACCTTAGCATATTTTCTATGTATCAAATATCCTTTTTTATAATCTGTGTATTTTTTTGGTTATTTTAACTCAGCATCTAAAGCTACGCGTATTTTCTACATTATATTGATGGGCTCCTTTTTATCGTGTGTAAAAATATACAATCTACTCTAACAAGACGTATACGCAGATACTGATTACGGACTTTGACATCAATATCTCTATAAGTTAATTGCAAATTAAATACTTGCATTCGGAAAATTATATCAAATTAAGCTTAATTTATCTTATGGCTCGGAAAAATTTAATATCAGAAACACAAATCTACCGGATATTTCCGACTATTTGTAACCTCGAATAAAGGTTTGAACCACTGGGTGCTGAGTCTCCATGGCTGAAAAGATCGATACAAGTAAATTTTGATAATTTAAAAATGTCTCTCAAAATATCAACACATGTCTTACTGTAAATTGCAATAACAATGTGAAGGACTAAAGTGATCAATGTACACACAACGCAGAGAACTCAAATAAGTCCATCAAAATATTGCGTTGTAAAATAATGTAAAAGTTCTTATAACAAATGTTAGATGAATATTAACAATCGGAATTATATCGTTAACACCCTTAACTATGTAACTTTATTGTAATCTCATTAAATATTAAATTCAAAACCCCAATATACAAAATATCTTAACTCAATAATTACTAGAGACGCTGTGTAATTATACTTTATATTTAGAGGGGGGCTTAAGATAAACAGGACAAAATAAAGTGACGATGAATCTCCCTGAGAAATAAAGCCGATCAGTTTTACTCAAACCAAGTAACAGTGTCTTATTAAGACATCGGGGTATAATAAACCAGTAAGCCCTTAATGATATAAATAAGCAACGGCGGTTTTATTCAATCCAAAATGTTAATTATGTCTTATACAGACCTCGGCATCATACAATCAAGCGGCCGAAATAATAAAATATCTACTATATATTTCTAATAACAGGTAAAGAAATAACAATTTTAATTAACTGTGCACTTCGATATAAACTTGTTTATAAAGGTGCACTTGAAATTACTTTAATCTAAACATCTATTGATTACTACCGAGAAGAAAAAAAGCTTTTAATCATTTACCTTATATAACATGTGTAAAACACCGAGAGTCCTTACTGATTGACAAAAAAAATCAACTTTTTAGTTTACCATGAGCACGAACATGTAAGCAAATAAAAACGATTAAAAATAAATTTGATATAGAAACAAGACATGCTTCACATAATTTTGAATAATGATAATAAATAAAAAACACGATTTCACCACAATATCTTTATTTAATACTCTTAGTAACTTCACTTTTTTCGTAGGTAATATGCGCTATATGTGTTCTTTTATGCCTAGCACAGATGCAGTATTGGCGCACATCTTAACTACCCACACCAAAGGAACTAAGACAACATGAAAATTATGAAAAAAGTGTTTGAAAATGGAACGAGATTTACAGGAAAATAGGATACCGTGACCAAAAGCATTTCTTTACTTGAAAACCAACGTAATTTAACTATTATAGTTTTCATTAATATTGTGTGAACATTGAAAATGTTACCTCTCTATGTTCATTAATAACATTTACCGTAAGTTATGACTTGTAAAATATAAGGACTATATCTACAAAGCAAAAAGTAAACTAGTAAATTATTAACTAGTTATCAAACAATCAAAAACGATTTACATAGCCGCCCATCAGCATATAGAGAAAGTACTATGAGCATGTACTAGTTACGACTATCTTATAATCAAGCTACCACTATCTTAACAAACAAAATTATTAGAGTTCCTAGCTGTTGAGTTATTCTTTAAAACAACACGTGTGAACAGAGTAATTAGTTTAGGCTCTGCCATGTTGGGATCACCGTAACGATAAGTTTGGCACTAGTGAACATATCAGTCTTTCGTTTTATTATGATGAAAATAAGTCATATATTTATAGTACCACATGTACTTCCTTCCATTTAAACGACCAATTGACCCAATTTAGATGAGAGAAAACATCAGACAATGGTCTCAGTTTTGATTCAAACTTGAAAGCAACAAAACTTCCGTTGCTTATAAGATAATTAGCTTTTTTATTTTTATTAATTGATATTGTATTTTTAACCCACTTTAAAACAAAACGTGTAATCTATAAAAGTACTTCTTCTTATATGGGGTTTTAAATGCAATATGTAAATGAATTCAGACGTAACACGTATTTGTGTCTTAATTTAATTCGCAAAATCAATGGTTAAAGGCTTTATATTGTTTATCTTTTTTTTCATCATAAGATAAGAAGATGTGGTATGAGTGCCAATGCGACAACTCTCCATCAAAGTAACAAGGTGTTAAACAGCAATAAGTAGGGAAAAAAGCAGCCTTCAATATGGAGCCTTGGTTTGCACATAAAAGCAAGCGATAAAGGGCTCCAAAATTAATAGTTTAAAATAATTCAAACAGGCAAACCAACGGTCTATAATCTATAATGAAAAGCGAGAAACACTGATGAACCGCATAAAAAAACGACAACCACTTAACAACAGATTCCTTAGGTCAGTTGCTCATAAATTAAGCAGTTTTAAACGTTTCAACAGGAAGGTTAATTTTATACTCTTTTGATTAATGCTGTTATTTGATCTATTCGGACATATTTTACCCTCAGATCTTTGTTTTGTCGATCCATACGATGAGTCTCCTTATTTGTAAACTTACATTGCAGAAATTTTGTTATTAATATCATTGAAAAAGGAGGAGATTATAACAAAGAGAAATTCCAACTTATAAACCCAAAATAATCTGACATTGCCATGGAAAAACCGAAAAGGACCAAGAAAACAAAAGAAAACTAAAAACTGAGCAATACAAACCCCACTATAACCTTGGGTAATCTCAGGTGCTCTGAAAGGGTAAGCACATCCTGCTCTACATGCCAGGATGTTTAACACATACGATAATATATATATAATTTCAGTCGGTTGATTTTATGAATTAGAATGAAATTATTTTCTTCTGAATTGTCTGCCCATATAGGTGGCGTTTAGGTTAAGTGGTTTGTGTGATTTGGCGGTTAAATCATTCGGCACGACAGGGTCTACTCGATAGGTCACGTTAATTTTTCTTGCTGTGTTAGTCGATTAGTACGTTCGAATTTAGTCTTGGATTAAGAAGGTGAACCCGATATTTCATTGAGAACTGTTTTAACTGCTTTAAATCAACAAAGTAGAGGTATTGAGTCGGCAATTATTGGTGGTAGAGAGATATTTGGTGGACTTGGATAAGTTACAGT
The DNA here is from genome assembly GCA_019925275.1 of Mytilus edulis. NCBI lineage: Eukaryota > Metazoa > Mollusca > Bivalvia > Mytilida > Mytilidae > Mytilus > Mytilus edulis. The sequence goes on from CM034357.1 coordinate 11,358,328, forward strand.
GTGCTAATCAGTTGATGGAGTACCAGGTGAAGAGAAAAGAAAAAGGGAACATACTACTCTTGTGGGTCCTACACACACTTCAGGTCCAGCAGTCCGTATGTCATCAGTGAAATTTTAAAACTATAACAAGCAGTATTGACACATTCGAGAAATACTGTTAGTCCAGTTGAACAACCGTTTTACTCTTTACAGTGGATACATTCTCTTATTGGATCATCATGTTTACCGACGAATTCGTCCTTAGTAATTAACCTACTAGAAGATGTGAGGCGTAGCTTGCCTAATCCTACGAATACAAAGGAGCCTGTTTTGGTAGAATTACTGCATATAATGTGGGTTGTTATGTTTTCTTTTGGTGACTTGTATAATCAGCGTATTTGATATTTGTACGTGTTTCAGTGCTTTTGCGAGTTGAGTTGCTATCTATTCGACGAAGTGATTATTTTAAGTTATTTTAGATCATTATATGTCTATTGTCATTTAGCGTTTCAAAACAGGCGTATACAGATTGAGAGAAGGCGATTCAGGGTCTTTCGTATAAGTGTCAGTGAAACATTTGATTTATTTCTGCATTGGGCTAATTTTTCTAGCTATTTTGATGAGGTTACTTATTTATTTATTTTATTCTATTTTTTTTTGAATTTTTTCCAAATGTTAAGATGTTGATGTTTTACGTAAAAGAATACGCCAGTGTCATACTATAGGATGCGCGAGCTTTTTATTGAAGTGTTCTGTCGTATGTTCTTGATATTAAGTGTTATGGGTTTCACAGTTTCAGGTCTGAAGGTGCTAGTGCTTGTGCTAATTTAGGTTTAAAGTTTATAGAGACACGGAAGATGGTGTTCCCAAACGGTAAACGATATTATCGTGAAGGATTCTTTGGATAATTTCTAGCATTATTTTCAGATCTTCATTACATTATATAGATCACCTTTTTAAATTTTCCCGTTCTTTTTGTCTTCGGCCCTCGGCTCTGTCGTGTGGTATTGCACTTTACTATTTTTTGTTATTTATTAGTATGATTATTATCAGTGGTTGTGGTATATGGGTGTTAACGGAAGAAGAAATATAATTTCAGTCGGTTGATTTTATGAATTAGAATGAAATTATTTTCTTCTGAATTGTCTGCCCATATAGGTGGCGTTTAGGTTAAGTGGTTTGTGTGATTTGGCGGTTAAATCATTCGGCACGACAGGGTCTACTCGATAGGTCACGTTAATTTTTACATCCATGCTATTTGATATTTTGTATCATGCATTAAGAGATCGATTGTTTACAAATGTTTGTGTGTATTGAGATACTAGTACATATAATATATATATATATATATACAACTCGTCTAAACATCAACGCAACAATGTTAGATCTGTAAATTTGCTTTCGCAAATTTTTGGTTCTTCCCTCGCCGGGATTCGAACCCATGCTACTGTGATATCGTGACACAAAATCGCCTGCACTGCAGCCGTCCCGCTAGACCACACGACCACCTGGGCTCTCAAAAAAAAAGAGCCTTCGCTGGCCATGTGTTACCTTTCCACGTCAGTTTTAATCTAGCGGCGTTCTACAGTACATGATATATAAGGCATGAAGATGTTATTGTTACAGATTAGCTAAATTATCTATAGTAAAGGATCCTACAAATTAATGTAAGATACAGTCACAGAAAATAATTATGAATATATATATATACAACTCGTCTAAACATCAACCCAACAATGTTAGATCTGTAAATTTGCTTTCGCAAATTTTTGGTTCTTCCCTCGCCGGGATTCGAACCCATGCTACTGTGATATCGTGACACCAAATCGCCTGCACTGCAGCCGTCCCGCTAGACCACACGACATATATATATATCTAGCGGGAAGGCTATAGTGTAGGCGATTTGGTGTCACGATATCTCAGTAGCATAGGTTCGTATCCCGGCGAGGGAAAAACAAGAATTTGCGGAAGCAAATTTAAAGATCTAACATAATTTGGTTGATGTTTAAACGAGTTGTATATATATATCTATATAAATGATGACTTTTCGTACTGATTCAAAATTTGTATACAATAAATATCATTTAATGGTTGTTATTAAACCAGCCCTCGTCTCTGTCGTGTGGTATTGCACTTTACTATTTTTTGTTATTTATTAGTATGATTATTATCAGTGGTTGTGGTATATGAGTATTAACGGAAGAAGAAATGTGATATATATTAATATCGTGATTTTGAGTATTACTTTCGGCTTATGAAATTTGAATGTGATTTGATTATTCAGATTTTTTTTATTTCTATTTCATGCTATTACTTAGATAGTTTAAGAGTGCGATGTAAGGCTGTTTACAAAACTATGTGAATTTTTCGAATAACTAAGGCATTTCCTATCTCAGGAATAAATTACCATAGTCGTATTTAGTACATTTTTTTGGAATTTTGGCTTCTTTATGCTCTTCAATTTTTTACTTGTTTGGTTTTATAAATATTTTGATATGATCGTCACTGATGAGTCTTATGTAGACGAAACGCGCGTATGGCGTTTTAAATTATAATCCTGGTACCTTTGACAATTAATATACTAGAGTATTCAATTTACGTGTATTTACAGGAACATGTAATTTGAGTAATTGTGGTGACTGTGATTATCGTCAGATTATCAAGTCATCAGTAGTCTGGAGTTTCGAATGTGATGAAGGACTTTGTGGAGATTGTAACGAACATCACAGTATTTCGAGGACATCAAGAAACCACGAAACGATTTCCATCGCCGAATACAGGAAGCTACCGACAGAAATTCTCCAAATAGCCCAGTTCTGCAAAATACATAACGAGAAATATGAACTTTTCTTTAGAAAACACGACAGCCCTTGCTGCAAGAAATGTGTAAAAATGCAAAACGATTGCAAAGATTTAACCGACATCAATGAAATCATATCAAACGTCAAAACATCAAATGCCTTTTATGATATTTAACAAACTTTATTTGAACTTGCCGAGAATGTAAGGCGAATCCGTAACAACCGAGAAGACAATTTAAAATCAATAAAATTCGAGAGAGTTGTAATTGAAGCAGAAATCAACCAAACCTGGACCAAATTAAATAATCACCTAAATAAACTTCAAGATGAAATAATGAAAGAATTAATGACAGCTGAACAAACAGAAAGCAAGAAACTACAAAAGTTGCTGACTACTTTAAAAGATAATGAAACAGAGATAGCAGAATACCAAACACACATTGGTACTATTTAAAAATATGCATCCGATCTTCAAACCTTCTTGGCCATTTAGAAAAGGATTTAAAGGTCAAGGAAAAAAATATTCGGTCGTTTACTGATCAGCAATTCAAAACTATTGACCATATGATAATGCCATTATATGAAAATAATATCAATAATAGAACAAATTATTAGTGACGCAACGAATAAGGTCAATATTTCATGTGAACTTAACAAGTCTTTACAACAAATCACATTTAATTTGAAAAAAAAGCTATAAAAACTATTCTTATGATTACTTTTAATAAGATTCTTGTAGTTGTTAGAAGTAACATCTTATCAAAATAACCTGAGTATGAATGAGGAACTAGATTCTCTCCTGAGTTAATACTATTATGACATTGGAGGACCAGCTTCATATGCTTCTGTCGAAAAACTGTATCACATTGTAAATGCAGAGGGCAAAAATGTTGGCAGATATAAAATAAGACGGTGGTTAAATTCACGAGATAATTACAGTTTACAAAAAACACCTCGTCGTTCTTTTAAAAGAATAAGAGTTTACACTACGGGGATGAATAATTTGTGGGATGCTGATTTAATGGACCTAAAACAATTTTCCAAAGAAAATGAAAATGTCAAATACGTATTAGTTGTTGTTGATTGTTTTTCACGCTATCTTTGGTTACAACCATTGAAAAATAAAACGGGAGACGAAGTCATCTCTGCATTTAAAAAGATTTTTACTGAGGTAAAACCAGAAAAAATTCGAACACATAAGGGACAAGAATTTGTAGCAAAAAAGACACAGTCGTTATTTAAAGGTAACGGTGTCCGACATTTTTCTGCTCAAAATGAACTTCTTGCAAATTATGCTGAAAGGGTCCTACAAACTATAAAGAATAAAATTTTTCGCTTTTTCACAAAGAATAGAACTCACAGATATATTAACAACTTGCAAAATTTTGCAAAAAGCTATAATGGTACTCCACATAAAAGTTTACAAAACATTGCACCTAAAGATGTTAATTCTGTCAACGAAAGTGATATCTGGGGAAAAATGTATTTAAGTAAAACAGAGAAGAAACCAAAAGAAAGCAAAGTACAAACAAAGTACAAACAAACAAAAAGAAAGGGAGGAAAAAACAATTCAAATACAAAATCGGTTCTTTAGTTCGACTGTCAAATATTGCTAATATTTTTGATCGATCCTATAGCCAAAGATGGACGGAAGAGATATTCAAAGTGGTGCAAAGATTCAGACAACAAAATATTGATCTTTACAGGCTTTCAAATATAAAAAGAGATGAATTCATAAGGGGGACCTTTTATGGTAGTGAGCTTAAAAGAGTAGAAAAAGATGAAAATAGTCTTTGGATAATTGAAAAAATTATAAAGAAGAGAAAAAAGACGAAGACAAACTGAGTACTTGGTTCGTTTTCAAGGGTGGCCTCCTTCGTATGACGAATACATACCAGAAGAACAAATTCAATCTTTATCATAATGGAACATATAATTTTCATTCGAAGTGATCAATCAGATGCATATTATCCTAATCATTCACCGTTCAAGTTCAAAGTGTTTAAATGAAGTTTTACAATTACAAGGTGAATGGAAACTGGGGATATCATATTTTTACATTGATGAAAAAGTTACAAAAACGAACAATCATCAAATTTACTTCATTTGTGATGTATGCATTTGAGTAAATGTTTTCCCTAATATACAATATTCACTTTTGAGAAGAATATTTCCCACGGATATGAGTACATGGAATTATATTTTTTCTTTTCCAATTTATTTACCGGTAAAGAAAAACGAAATTCAAGTCTTAGAATTTCTTATAAAAGACGAACACGGAGAAAACGCTTCAGTTTTTAAGAATAATTTGTCGTTTATACTTCAATTTATACCAAGCTTATTTTAGCGCAGATATGACAAATACTGACAAAATGTACATTCCTTATGTTAATCAATGGACAAGATATTATCAGAATGTAGTTAGTGGTCAATCAAATGCTTACGTAACTCATATAAAAATATGGATATAACAAAGGATCGCAATCGGGATCATTTATGATTCCAATTTCGAATAAATCTTATCCAATTCGTGCAGAAAAAGAAAACAATTTTCTAGTGCGTTTAGTGTCACCTAGTGAACGAATTGTAAATCAAGCCAAAAAAGAGATAAAAAATTGCCGATGAGAGTATAAATAAAACGGACAGAAAGAGAAAAATATCATCATTCGCCACAAAGCAGAGGAGGTGAAAAGAAGACGAAAAATTCAAAAAAAGATGAAACTGTTAAAAAACATAAAAGGGATATATTTTCAACATAATGTCCTTGTTAACAAAAGAGAATTTTATTGAAGCATAATCGTCAGAGTTACAGATTTTTGAGATACCTCCATATCAAGTAGGTGTTGAAAGTATAACATACGAGGAATGCAGACCTGTTAGTCAAATTACTGCTTACAATCCTATAGAATTCGATCTACGTGCAAACAATGATATGGATTATATAGATCTTAAAAGATCGAAACTATACGTGAAATTAAAAGTAAAAAAAGGAAATGGTGAAGATTTACAAGATGGCGATACGGTAGGACCTGTGAACTTATTTTTACAGTCGCTTTGGTCGCAACTGGACGTTTATATACAAGGACAAATGGTAACGTCTAGTAATACGTATTACCCGTATAAATGTATGATGAAAACATTACTGCAGTATGGCCAGGACTCATAGAGTACACAGTTATCTTCTAGTCTATACGTAAAAGATAGATATGGCCACATGAATGAAATATCGACTAACACTGGACTGTATGAACGCAGAAAACATTAGAAATGGAGGGACCAATTTTTTCCGATATATTTGAGATGGATAGATACCTGCTAAATATGTTATCCCTTAAACTAAAACTATACCGCAACGATGCAAGATGTCTGGAGAAATTGATACCAACTATCATATTTCTTTGGAAGATGTCGTGATCAAGCTTTGCAAGATCAGACCTAACCCAGCTATAACTATCGCTCATTCAGAAGCTTTAAAGACAACAATGCTAAGTATCCTTTCACAAAAACCATGATGAAAAATTTTACAATCATGCAAGGAAGCACCTCGTTAATCGTAGAAAATGTTTTCAAAGATGTGAAACCAAAAAGTATTGTGCTTGGATTGGTTTCGTCAATTGCCATGTCTGGAGCATATACAAAACCCATTCAACTTTATGAATTATGATTTAAAACAGTTGACTCTGTTTTGTGACGGAATACCAGTTGATGGCATACCACTCAAACTTGATTTCAACGAGAATAGTGGTGCATCGAACGTTTCTCCTTATGTAAAAATGTTCGAAACACGAGGAAAGTGGATAGTGGATACGGGGAATGAAATAACAAGGGCTGAATTCAACAATGGATATCCGCTTCTATGCTTCAACTTAGAACCATTCTTACTGATTTTAGCTGAAAACTATGGATACTTTGAAATAACTGAGAATCGACAAATAAAGATTGAACACTAACATTTCCATGTAAATTGAACTTATCATGACAATAACTGTTTGTTTTTATTGAGTACATCTATCTTTTTTATAATGTGTGCTTTACTAATAAATATATTCAAATGAATGAAAACAAACAACTGCGTTCATTGATACATTATGTTTTATTTCAATCAGACAGGATGCAAAAAAAAACAGGAATAAAGAAAACATAGATGTAAAAATACATTACAGTGAAACCTGTATAAACCGGCCGGCTACGGGACTATAAAAAAGAGCCGGTTTGGACAGTGAGCCGGTTTATTCAGGTTTCCGTTTTGACCGAAAATAAATGACTTGGGGCGTCCGTGTTTTACATATCCTCGTTTGTCACATATAGACCTCGCTAGCATCAGTCTCCAACTTGTCAATTTCACTTTCACTTTGTTTTTCATTTGCATCGTAATACTCGCGTTGTTTGGATTGTAACACGAGAGTTTCGTTTTACTTCTGTTATCATTAATTTCAAATGTTGGTATTGCCGATTTGAAAGCAGAATATTATCAAACGAAATTTCATCGCTATTGAAACATTGTCGTACAGTTGATTGTTGTCATCCGGGTGTTCTTCATTATCAGGGTCATTAGTTTAGGGTTCATAACAGGGAACCTAGGATTTCGATGTAAATTTCTTACTCCGCGATTTGAAAAAAAATATCCAAGTTACTACTTAAGTTTAATCCAAGATATATTCGGCGTGTCTTTTAGTTTAATTAACATGTTTATTGTGTTTTAATACATAATACAGCTCACTACTAGACGATTGTAAGGTCACAGTTTCACACCTGGCTAATTGATTATCATAAAAAGCCATATTGTATAAACGAATGTGTTTTGATTGCATATCAATCATTTAGAATTAATTAGACAAACCAGTTTTGACAGGTAATAATTGATGTAATTAGAAGTATTGGGACTGCATTATCAGGCCGGAATTCGGAATATACAGGGTCCGGTTTACAATGGGTATTTTAACAAAGACTTTGAAGGGGAAAACACGAGACTTTAATTTTCGGCCGGAATGGACAGGAAACCGGTTTATTCAGGGTCCGGTTTACTCAGGTTTGTACAAGAAAATAGTAACTCAATTACCCTCAAACATACTAACGAATACTATATACAATACATTTTAATAAAAATATGATGCATCTACAATCTCCCTCACTATATGTTAAATTAGTATTTAAATCACCACAAATTTTGATTTAGAAAAAAAAATCAACAAAATAATATCACAAATACGAAATAGTTATAACAAATAGAAAATAACAAATAAGATTTGAAATGTCTTTAAACGTTTAACATGATAAAAAATGTCAATGTGTATATGTTATCTTTATGTCAAAAGGCTGTCGTTGTCACACCATCATTTAAAATCCATCTTTTATCATCAAAAGGAACTAATGATTTTTTATTAATAGTTTTGGAATATAAAACATGGCTTTCGCTTCTTATTATATTCATTTTAGAACGTGTAACAGTTTTATCGAAAAGACAATTTTTATACATTTCATGTTTAAGTTTTCTGGATGCAGTTTTTGTTACTCCTTTTTCAGTATGCTTTTCTCCACCTTCAAAAGAAAACGAATACATCTTCGATCTCAGTCCAACAAATTCACTTATTGGGGTTCCACTTGTTTCATCCTTCAATTTGCCTATTACTTTTTTATTTTCGATGTCATGTAAAAAATGTTCTGGTGGATAATCACTCGTATCGTACATATCTTGATATAGATGCATATCTGCATACACATCTTCCGTTTCAACGTGATATAAAAAGCTATCATTATCAGAAAAGCACACACGAATTGTATCACCATACAGAGATAACATATGGTTATAATGAAAATCATACATCAAAAACTTGGATAAGTCTACAATGCAAAAACCTACATATATTGGTTGTTTCATTAAAACATTCACACGTTTTTTCTCCACTGCTACCAACTTTTCGTTAAATATTTTGCAAGATGCGTAGGATGGTTTCGCTGTTTCTTTATTATGTTTCTCTTCCGTGTGACAAAGTTTTACATCTTTATGCTTGCGTGTATTGAGGAGAGTCCGACCAAAAATTGAATTATTCAACAGCTTATATAATCATTTTTCAAATTCATTCTTTGCATTTTTCCTTTTTTCGGTGTTAAAGTCTATGTACTTCTTCAACCAGGGGCTTTGTTTAAACTTGAGTACTCTGTGTATCCTTTTGATCTTCATTGCTAACTCTACGTATAGTTGTAAGTTTCTATAATGTACTATGTATTTTTCCTTGTCGTATAGGTTAGGAACGAGTTTTTCAATCTTTGTTAAACATTGTTTTGCGGTTAAATTTTGCAATAATTCCTTTGAATATGGAGATAAATGTTCAACTTGAATATGCTTTCTTTCTGGAGCTAAGGGAAAATCAGAATGGAGGAATGAAGTGACGAAGGATATTCAAGGTCAACTTCGAAAATGTATCCGTCTGAACCGTCAGCTTTTAATTTTGTGATATCTAATTTTATTTTCTCCTCCTCGGTGAGCCAGTTGAAGTGACCATACGGAAGACATTGAGACATGCTCCAACCATATAAATTGTTTGCGTCTAAATAAGATAAATAGGAAGTAGGTTCAGTTGGTTCATACGTATCGAATAAGTATGGATTGATTGCTTTAGCATATCGATGAAAAATACTAGATTCACCGCCTCGTATTCCCTTCTCTACAAACAGCATCATATCTATATCAGTGATTAAATCGAGTACAATTCCAGTTTTCTACAGCATGGCACTCCAACTAAATCCGGGGGTGGTGAAATAATTACACGGATCCAAATCATAGTCGTGTAAAGAAATGTCTCTAAATTTTTCAAAAACATCTGCCAAAAGAGCTACATCCATTTTAAGATACACATCGGAGTATTCCCCTAATGTTTTTACTTTCAGTTTGTCCCACACTGTTGGCGCAAATTGATAATCTTCATCACACTACAAACTCCTCAGAGTCTGAATTGACCAGTTTTTGTGCTCGACCAGTAAAATCGAGCACACATTTTACTCGACCTGGCTCGACCTGGTCTCGACAGTACTTAACTGTACTGATTTGTAATCGACTTCAGTCTCGACTTTACTTGAAAAATCTGAATTGGTCTCGACCTTTTCTCAACCAGTCTCGACTTGTCTCGACAGTGCTCGACCAGTCTCGACCAATGCTCGACCTGTCTCGACCAATGCTCGACCTGTCTCGACCAATGCTCGACCAGTCTCGACTAATGCTTAATCAGTCTCGACCTTTAAATTGAGTCTCGACTGGTATCGACCAAGTCTCGACTGGTCTTAACCTATTCTCGACCTGTCTCGACCAAATTTTCTAACCAAAAAAATTATTAGAAGAAATCTACTTTGTGTAGTAACAGATTTGAATAAGAGTTACTTCCCCTGGCTAGCATTGCAACAATAATTTAACAAAATAAATCTACATGTAATTACATTCATGTCTTGGAATATTGAAATGTAAGTGATTAAGACTTAATTTCATAATTATTTGAATGATAATTTGAATTTGTTACCTAAATGAACTTTGACAAAAGATAAATGGGTGTATCCAAACACCACCAAAGATATCTTAAAAAATACTGCAATACAAAGTGATGCAAAATAGTTGTGGGTATAAAAACTAATCATCATACAACAGGTTTAAAAAAAAATACCATATCTTAATTTTTGGATGAAAACACTATGTTAGGTTTTGAGTAATTTGATATATCCAGATAAAAAAAGATTTTGTTTGATAACACGTGTCAGTAATCGACCGTTATAAAATTCCTGACCCATGAAATCATGCAGTGATTAAATTATATATTTGTATTCCTTCTGTTGATTATAATTGTTGTAGAAGTTATAAATCCTTGTTTAAAAGAGGGACGAAAGATACCAGAGAAATAGTCAAACACATAGATTAAAATAAACTGACAACACCATAGCTAAAAATAAAATGACAAACAGACAAAGAATGATACAGAAAACATAACATGAAAACTAAAGACTAAGTGCTAGCCTGCATAATCAGTGGTTGTTGTTTGTGTTTGTGTAACATAAGTAAGGCCATTAGTTTTCTCGTTTGAATTGTTTTACATTGTCTTATAGGGGCCTGTTATAACTAATTATGCGGTATGGGCTCTGCTCATTGTTGAAGGCCGTACAGTGACCTATAGTTGTTAATGTCTGTGTCATTTTGGCCTTTTATGGATAGTTGTCTCATTGGCAATCATACCACATCTTCTTTTTAATAAGCAGACTCTGAGGAGTTTGTGTAGTGTCAGATATGTGAGTGTCTCCTAATTTGTTAAAAAAATCTTCTTTGGATTGTAAACAAGGTTTTTCCAATTTCTGCTCGGTATCGACATAATCATAGGGGAATACTCCTTTTCGTAGTAATAGAGAAAATACATCTGGGTCCGGAAAAGTTTTAGATAAGTAATTGAAATGTTTTTGTCCTTCGTCAGTTATATTTTTTATTAACGTTGTCAGTGAACTGTTTAAAAATTGCAAAGAATCGATAAAACGGAGATTTCCTATAGGAAACGACATATATTTTTCTTTGTTGTTTGGAATAACAGTGATGTCTTGTTCCTTAAACTTTCCTATTTTACTCATGAATTTGACCTACCGAATAAGCCTATTTACCGGATTTGTAATCACATAAGCAACACGACGGGTGCCGCATGTGGAGCAGGATCTGCTTACCCTTCCGGAGCACCTGAGATCACCCCTAGTTTTTGTTGGGATTCGTGTTGTTTATTCTTTAGTTTTCCATGTTGTGTCATGTGTACTATTGTTTTTCTGTTTGTCTTTTTCATTTTTAGCCATGGCGTTGTCAGTTTGTTTTAGATTTATGAGGTTGACTGTCCCTTTGGTATCTTTCGTCCCTCTTTTGCATCAAATCCTTTCAAATTATGAATAACAACAGGTATAAATTTCGGTATTTTGATCTGTAAATAGCAGTTATTACAAGAAATGCCACGAATGGACCCCGACACGTGGTCGTGGTACTTGACTTTGTAATTTTTGCTGCTGAAAGCTTTTTTACATACATAACATTTTTTGGCATATTTGTAGTCTAATTTATCATACTCAGTTACTATCATTGGTTCGATGCGGCTAAGTTTGTCTCTAATTTCTTTCTCCTCTTCAAGAAGATGACGGATAAAGTTCTCCACATCAGGTCCACGGTATATGACGGGTGGTTTGTCGTATCGCTTATTAATTGACACTCTTTGATATCCAAAACTGTAAGGTTCCATTTGTTGGTATGTAGTTGTACTTGACATGTTTGGATTCGGATGACAAGTATCGACTTTCCTTGTTAAACACTCAAAATCAGCATAGATTACAAACGGAATTCGGGCGGTTTTTGCATATTCTTTGAATTCCAAATCTTCACGATGTTTCTTTGTTCTCGATAAAAACCTGTTAAAGTTGTTTATCAGCATACACTGACTTTTGTTGTTTTCTTTTAAATATAACATGTTCACATGATGACAGAAGGTTTTCTTTGTGATGTATAACGGGTAGATTTCTCCTTCTTCGTATCCAAAAATGTTAACTGAGATAGTGTTATTCTGTTTTTCGAATTGCGATATTTGAGATAACGGAGTTGGATACTCGATACCAGTCATGTTAACCGAGTTAACAAATGGAACATAATTCTCTACGTTTTCTGGATTTCGTTGAAAGTTATGCATACTGGAAAGAACAGTCCATAAAAAACATTTGTTGTCCAAGTTCTGAATGTTGAGTATACAGTTCGATCTTTTGAGTGATGTGGGTAGTTCCAAATAACTACATCCTTTTAACGGTTTGTACTTTGTGACGCACAGATCGAGTTGTAAAACCTCTTCCAGTTGCCATTCACTCCCATTCTTGATGAATTCTTCGAAAGAAATGATTACTTTTTGAAATCCTTTATTCAACTCATGAGGTATTTCACTGGCACCAGATTGTAAAATGGTACTCACTTTACTATTGAAATGCGGTTCAGCTTCGTCGTATTTTCCATCTGGTGAATATTTAATCATTCTTACATGTACACTCAAATAGAAATTTATATTGTTTTTAAGTAGCCTATCCTCTAATATTTGCACAATATTGACTTGTTTTTTATTTGAAAAATAACATCAAGCCATATCTTTCTTCATTATTGCTGGATTGTAATTGAATAGTTTCCACACCATCGTTCAGAGCTGTTGTTGTTAAGAATCTTTTCTCTCTTGCATTGCGTACTCGTTCCTTGGGACGTTGGCCAACATCTTCTATCCTCTGGCGTTTACATGGGGTTGTACATTGTCTTCCTTCGGTGCTCCTTTTTTTACATTATGTTTTCCTTGCATATGTGTAGATAAGACATCTTTCCTTTTCGTGGTGAAACCACAATGTTCACATTCATAATGTATATTCGAATGGTTCTGTTGGTGTCGAATTAAAACATCTTTTCTTGCATACTTCTTTCCACATGTTCGGCACTTAAAATTTGATGCATTATCTTTATCTGTTACATTGTCATCTTTTCCCGCAGGAGTTTGATCAAGTTGTTTTTCTGTTGGATTTTGTTGTTTAACTGAATTTAAGACTGTATTAAAGTCCTGCGCTGACAGCTGTTGTAACTTCTGTAACACATCTTGTGGAATAACTTTTACCAGTTTGTTAATCATGTTTTGGTTATAATTTTCCATATTGAATGAATGATTGATACTAGTTCACATTGCATTATATATTAAGGGATGTAAACGTGGATAGGTCAACGTGTTTGCAACGTTTATAAGATTATACTTCAGGATGTAAACGTGGATAGGCCAACGTGTATGCCACGATTACAAGATCATACGTAGGAGGGTAGGGGGATTAAAAACATTTCGTTAATTTTTCCCCCACCGGATTTTAACCAGGATGTTAAGTAGCAGTTAAGAGGATTACGAGATTAATCTACTTCAGTTAAGAGGATTATAACCAGGATGTTAAGTACAAGTTAAGAAGATTAAGAGATTAATCCACTTCAGTTAAGAGGATTATAACCAGGATGTTAAGTAGCAGTTAAGGAAATTAAGAGATTAATCCACTTCAATTAAGAGGATTATAACCAGGATGATGTAAAGTACCAGTTAAGAGGATTACGAGATAAATCCACTTCAGTTAAGAGGATTATAACCCGGATGTTAAGTAGCCGTTAAGAGGATTAAGAGATTATAGACCGGACATAACGTCATAGTTAAGAGGATTAGCTGTGACGTGGCTTCCTGTGGTGGAATTGTGGCGGACTGACCCCATTTCATACTACTGATAAATCTGGAACCTCAGTGTTACATTTGTGCGTACATGTATAAAAATTAAATTGAGAATGGAAATGGGGAATGTGTCAAAGAGACAACAACCCGACCAAAATAAAAAAAACAACAGCAGAAGGTCACCAACAGGTCTTCAATGTTGCGAGAAATTCCCGCACCCGGAGGCGTCCTTCAGCTGGCCCCTAAACAAATATATACTAGTTCAGTGATAATTCTGTCTAAGAATATATCTGGTGCTATGATAGAACATTTTTTTCCTATTTGTAATCATATGACATGTAAAGCTTTAATTATATGTTAAAAACTGATAATTTAGTTGTTATATATATGTTAATAAAAACATTTTGAGTACGTTTGAATCTTATGCAACTTTTGGGTTCATAGACATATCTGAAAACTAACTGCTAGCGAGTGGCTAGTCAACGCTCCTCGGCTTTTGTTTGTTACCTTAATTTGTATCTTCTTTATCGATTTACGAGATTTGAACATCTGGGACACCGCTTTGGCCTCTAACCACATACAATCAGGCTAAATTTATGCTATAACTTTATAAATTTCACCTATATATATATTTAACTGACAAGTTCTTACTATATGGAAGTTGAGACTCTAAAGCAAAATATACTTTTTTAAGCTTTTTTTCTAAAAGCATTGACACTGCTTGCGCAAATTTTCCAAAACCATGAAAATAAACTCCTAAGTATTTATAACAATCCGAAAATTTCGATTGAATTACAGCTATAACAATGACAATTTTTTTTATTTTTTTTAAACTATAATTTTTTGTTTTAAATTTCACATCCAATTTCCAATCAGCACTTTATTTTTGGCAAGGAATCAAGACAGTTCTGAAGACCATTGCAGTGGCCGATTAAGATATTTATAATTCATCATCAGTTTATAATAAATGGTATAAACATGTAAATTGACTGGACTTGTTGACTTTGTGTCAAAGTATTTTCCAATGTCATCGACACATATATCAAATAGAATAGGACTTAAACTGTCGTCTTGTTTGACTCCCTGATTAGCAAGAAAAGGCTTACTATACATATTCTGATATTTACATGAATATGATGTATTAGAGTACAATACAATACAATATGTGTTTATTCCATTTATGGTCCCTCAGGGGGCAATGACAGATGACACAGTTATACAAACAATACAATACAGTACAATGTACATTGTTTAACCCATTTCTCTGACGTCAGTCTATTGTTCTGACGGTGGATTATTTTTCAAGAATCCATGTGAATAAAGTAAAAGTGTGATTAACTACCACTGTAAAACTACTCCTTTGACGGTGAAACCAGAAACAAAATTGTCAATTTTAGAGTAAAAATGAAATATAGATACCTCTAAGATTAAAAACAGTATTTTGGTATAGAAAAACATTACAAAAAAAATCATTCCGGGTACTAGGCTTGAACTTGGCACTGTTAATATCACAGTTTTTTCTTTCGGTGCCAACGACTAGACAAACACGGCTATGAACAGCATACATGACACATTTCAAAATTGACATAATTATATATTGTACATTTGAAGCAAAAGCAATTCTGCTTGGGTTTTAGGATGCGTACCACAAATAATACTAGTTCATTAACTGATATTTCAATTATGACCAACATAGTATCTATTTTATCAACAACTGGTGTCTAGTGAAGTGGTGTTATTGTGAATTTTACACTTCATTTAGTTTTAAAATGTTTATAGTAATTTTGAATGTGTGCTGTAAATTCAATCAAACGGGCCATTGATTTGATCATTAGGTTGCTTAATACTATATATGTAAATATTAAAGGTTTCTAAATGTTGGTAATTAAAAAAAAAATTACTTTCAAAAAAAGATTTAAAAAAATCCATATATTTGTTATATGTCTTTTTGAATGAATTATAAATACTAAAATAATCATTTACAAATACATTTAGAAATACAAAATCTGGTAATAAAAAGGGAAGATAACTACACATTTAAGTTAAATTGAACTTATATTAAGTTAAATATAAATGTGAACCGTGTGGATCTTGTCAGTTCCAGCTATTAGACAATAAAAAAGACAAAATACGAAATTATTTTCATGAAATTCAGTTGATTCATTGTCAGATCATGAAACAGATAGCCATTTTACTAGAAATGGGTTAAGCTAGAGAATTGATACGAAGTAGTGGATTCGAAAACGATAATCAACTCGCGACTAAAGTCGCTCGTTGATTATCGTTTACGAATCCACTACTTCTTATCAATTCTCTACTACATAATATCGGTGTGGTAATAACAATTATTTTAAATGTTGAGAGTTCTATGTCTGGCATATTCCTGACTCGGTACAGGTATTTCCTTATGTAGAAAACGGTGGATTAAACCTGGTTTAAACTAAACAACAGTTGACAAAACATTAATCAGAAAAACAAACTATAAAACACCCAAGGATCCAGGATCCAGGGATGATCTCGGGTGCTCCATAAGCATAACTATATTCTACTCAAACATTTAACTCTTCATGTTGCTCAAAGCACGAAATAAATCAGTGAAAAGAGAAGCGGAAGATATCAAAGGGGTATTCAAACTTACATGTCGATAAAAAAAACTGACAACCCCATGGCAAAAAAAAGAAAAACGATCAAATGACAATTTAAAGAATGGATATGAATTTTTTTTTTACAAGATTTCAATAAAAAATAAATGTTCTGGTGACAAAACTCAGACCTGAACGAGAAAATGAAATACCTGAAAGACCCTGAAATAAAAACATTCTATTTCTCTAAAGTTCGTCACACTATGATTTATTAATTTAATATTAGTGCGGTTTATTGTTACAATTAAATATAGTATCAATAATATATTAGTATTCAATGTATATTTATATGCCTGTCCAAAGCAAGGAAACCAATCCGCGATGCTAAGTTCTGTTAAATGTATCCACAAGCAACTACAACTATTGTCATCTAAGATGATTAAAGCTTATGATATTGGGTTAATACTTGCTTATTGTTAAAGGCTGTTTATTGGTTATCTTTTTATGTGTGTAATTCGTTACTGTCTCCTTACTACACACTACAAACCTATAAAGCACGATCATTCATGTTTTCTTCTTCTCTTTTTGAGGAGGAGATGGGATTGGGGGTAATGAATTGTTCGATTTTTTAATTTCATAAAGGACGCATTTGCATCATATGTGAAACCATGAAAAATATAAAAAAAAATATATAGAAAGTTCGTAAATAGTTCTACCTTACAGGATTGGGAAAGTTGAATGCAATTTCTGTTTGATGTCACATAAATTGTATATATGGAAATATCTAACTTTAACACCGTAATATTCGTGAAGTGAAACCAAATTTGCTGTCACAGATTTCCCGGATCAGGAACGGACAAAATAATCAACATTTTTCTCGTATCCGTTATCTAGTTGCAGTAAAGTATTATAAAAACAAGAATGTGTCCATAGTACACGGATGCCCCACTCGCATTATCATTTTCCATGTTCAGTGGACCGTGAAATTGGGGTCAAAACTTTAATTTGAAATTAAAATTAGAAAGATCATATCATAGGAAACATGGGTACTAAGTGTCAAGTGAATGTGACTTCAACTTCATCAAAAACTACCTTGACCAAAAACTTTAACCAAAACTTTAACCTGACTTCGCACTATCATTTTCTATGTTCAGTGGACCGTGAAATAGGGGTAAAAACTTTAATTTGGCATTTAAATTAGAAAGATCATATCATAAGGAACATGTGTACTAAGTTGCAAGTTGATTGCACTTCAACTTCATCAAAAACTACCTTGACCAAAAACTTTAACCTGAACCGGGACGGACGGACGGACGAACGAACGAAAGAACAGACGAACAGACGGAGGCACATATCAGAAAACATAATGCCCCTCTACTATCGTAGGTGGGGCATAATAAGCTGATAGGATATGATTGCAAATGAGACAACTATCCACCAGAGGACAAATGACGAGGAAATAAGAACATCAAAGTAAAACCTTTTCACATCAAACTAAGACATAGTATTTGGACAAGTCTGATACTTAATATTGTGAAATAAGAGGAGAAACTCAACTCAGAAATTGTTAATAAATGTTTCCCAAGAGTTGTGCATTAAGCGAAACGAATTTGACTTGACAAATATTTCTCATAAAGGTTGTCAATTTTGCATAAATGGCACAAGAAATACATACATTTTTTTTTTTTATTTAGAAAAATATATAACAAAGGATTATAGTAATGTCTATTTTGACCAATGGTTCACTATAATAGAGTTGACAAATATACCTGAAATGAAATAAAGAAGAAATTTATGTATATACATCATCCATTTTAAATGAAACTTATTTTAGTATCATGAGCTGGAATCATAGTACTGAGTTTAGACAATATAGAGTCTCGAATAAATGACTATCTGCGCTTAATCTCTGCAGGTATTCAGTTCAAAGAAGCATGCAGTCCTTACAGATTTTTGAAATGACTTTTAATTGTTCCCTTGATAAAGTTTGAAACATTATTGTAAAATTGTATTTATTTCTGCCTTTCATCGCTTAAAATCATTTTGAAAATGGCCATGATTATGTCAGAGAGTTATTTATGCTATTTATTAATCCCGTCCTCTTTTCTCCGATTGTGACATCACTGAATTAGACTTATCAATGGATTAGTACTTCGACGGGTGCCACATGTGGAGCAGGAAATTCTTACCCTTTTGGAACTTTTGGTTTTTTGTAGGGTTCGTGTTGTCCAATCTTAATTTTTTGATTTTGTGTTTTTTTTATGGATCAATTCGTCTTTTCGTCGTTTTGTTTTCTTTTTGCCATGGCGTTTTGAGTTTTTCTGTGACTTATGAATTTTGAACATCCTCTTGGTTTAATCCGGCTCTTTTCTAAATATGGCATTTCAAAATATTTGATTTTAAGGTAGTTCTCTGTTGAAGTCTTTTGCTAAAACCAAAGAACTTTACATTTGGCAGGGCACACTTGATTGTGCATAGAAACAATCGAACTCCGGACCGACTATTTATAAATAAATCTACTCATAAATGTCGACTTTTGTAGGTAAAGTATAAAAGCACTGCTGATGGAATTGCAGGCAGTGAAATCCAACGGAGGAGATTGTGTTTGTGTTTAAAGACAAGATGAAAAAGAGGCCGAAGATACTAAGGGACATTCAAAAATAATAATTATGAGTGAAACCGACAACGTCATGTCAAAATTTCATGAAATGTACCTTTTATTTATGTACAACACACAATTCCAATTCATTTAAAGTTTTCGTATGTTTATGATTGTCCATTATCCCTCAAACTTTCACCATGATATTCGCTTGATATATGAATAACAAAATATCTCTGAAGCATACTTTCACTATTCCTACACATACAATTTTCTTATAAGGTACATTTGAAGAAGACTAATACATCGGTAGATAGGTTTACCTTGATAGACAGGTTTTATCCTTTCAGTGGATTTGATGATGTTCCATAGAGAGTAAGATAGTTACCTTGATAGACAGGTTTCATCCTTTTATTGGATTTGATGAAGTTCCATACAGAGTAAGATACCACTCCTTTAGTTCCGCTGTAAGAGACAGAGGTTTTATACTCTTATAAGTTGATAAATGAATGTAACATTACTTTTACATATCGCTGTATAGAGAGACAGTTTGTTGTTGCTGAATTTAAAGGATAATCTATAATACTAAAGGAAGAGACCAATTTCATTGAGCCGCAACTCCTATAAAACCATACAAAGACGGAAATGACGTATGAATGTAGTGTTTTGTACTTCCTAAATTTGTCTTTGAAACAATCTTTTTTCTACAGAAAACGCCAATTTTTGAGAAAATAGCCAAATTTGGAGACCGTTATCGATCCGTTTCTTATACGCTTTCGCGCATGCTCAGTCGACATACTGCCCGCGAAATCTATAATACTAAAATAACGAGGTCATGAACTTCGTCATTATACTGGGGTTAATAATACTAAATTCGATCTTTGTCACATGAATTTTCCGGTTGTAGTAAGAAAACCAGGACGGGTTCAAACAGAAAGATTTTGATAGCAGAGAAAACTGTGCACCTTATAATCAGCACGACTTTATCAGATGACAATACGAATACTTAAAAATCCAGGCTTAAAATAAGGCGTAGCCTAGGTACTTTAATATAGTCACGGAGCTGCGATGTCGCGGGTGTTTTCTAGTTGGTATAAAAGTTCATCCACAACGAATGTATATACGTTTGTATTAGGTAGCTGTGAAACCAGGTTTACCACACCATTTTTTTTTTCTTCGAAAAATGGCTGTACCAAGTCCGGAATTTACCACATGTTTACGGTGTGTGTTTTAATGGACTTGCTTAGATACATGTTCTTTTTTATTAGTTGTTATTGGCTTTGAACTAGCTGTCAGTAACTGCGAGTACTCTCATATCTGTACTTATTGTCCTTTTTGTTGTTAGGGATGAGGGTTGGATAAATACCCTGCCACGTCCGGTGTGTGATTTTCTTTGATTGTTCTGCTTTATATCAATCTGTTGAATTAAGCCTTTTTCAATTGATTTTTATAGTTTGTTCTTATGTTGTGCTGTTTCACCACTCTCCCAGGTTAGGGGAGAGTTGAGCTCTCATACATGTTTAACCCCGCCACGTTCTTTATGTGCCTGTCCCGAGTCCGGAGCCTGTAGTTCAGTGAGTGTCGTTGGTTCATGTCGCTCATAATTGTTTTTCGTAAATTGTTTTGTTACAAATTTGGCCGTTAGTTTTCTCAATTGAAGTGTTTCATATTATTTATGTCGGGACATTTTATAACCGACTACACGGTATGTGTTTTCTCATTGTTGAAGGCCGTACGATTGCTTCCATCTACTTCATTTTTAACTTTGGTGGATAGTGGTCTCATTGGCAATTCTACTTCATCTCCTCATTTTTATATTGCCTTTTGAATTATTTTGAAATAGACAGACTCTACCGGGCAGAAAGGAAAATGACAGACTATACCGTTCTTAAAAGTAAAAAGATAGACTATACCGTGGCTGAAAGAAACAAAACAGACTATACCGTTGTTGAAAAGGGGAAAAGGCTATACCGCGGCTGAAAGAAAGAAGACAACCGTCGTTGACAGGGAATAGAATAATAGACAAACAACTAACTAAAAATACTACAATGGAGAACAATTTAAATGTTCGATTGCAAAGGAAAGGATTCCCAATTTACTAATATACCTTTTTGAACATGATCTTGAAATGATGACTGATTGAATCTAAGAGAAGACTCAAAGTATTCCAAAAAGCGACTGATGTATAAGACCTTAAAACGTGAAGAGCTATTTGACCAATAAAGGCAACAGTAGTATTCCGCTGTTCAATAGTCATGAATCGATTAAGCGAAAACAAATCCGGGTCACAAACCAAAACCGAGGGAAACACATCAACTATAAGAGGAAAACAACGGAACAACAGAAACACTGAACTGCAACAAAAATAAACACCAAAATACATAGAAACGGACTATTTGATAACAACTGCCATATTCCTGACTTGGTAAAGGACATTTTAAGACTAAAATGGTGGGTTGAACCTGGTTTTATGGCTAGCCAAACCTCCCACTTATGTGGCAATGTTAAAATACCGCTAAAATGACAACATTACGTAACAGCAATACAGTACAAATAAACGCAAGAACACTCCAGACAGAGAAACACATAAATAAATAATATAATAAACTAAAAGGGACCTAAAAATAATGGCCGAACTCATCTACGGTCAATTTTAGAAATAGGAGTGAACTAAGTGCTATGGACTAAGGAAAAGCAGGTATTGCTCATAGAAAGACACATTTCGTAAATAAAAATATAAAGGTTAAGGAGCCTTATTCATCCACGATATCAGATGGACTTTTATTTAGGATAAAAAGAATTTCAAGATGAATAAACAAATAAAAAAATTAAAAAGAACAATTTTTGGGCAAAATTTCTGATTGCGATGGAAAGATCCCTAGTTTACTAATTTACGTTTTTGAACATGATCTTGAAATGATGACTTATTGACTAAAATACACAAAATTTTGATACATTGATTACTTAATTATACTGAAAACTGAAAGTTTGGATGTCAGTATTTGAACTTTAATTTTAAAACTGTTTTCCGGTATTTTTATCTAACCCTTTGTTTCCGGCGTAATTAGAATACATAGTATAG